>JBAMBR010000110.1:0-28113 GCA_037044475.1 Zaprionus obscuricornis | reverse complement strand
CAATGGTAGTGCTGCTTTCTATAGAGATTACATAGATTTTTTACTCCTTCTCCTAGACAACTGTCGTAACTCAAAATATGGTTGCCTGTCGTCAGCCACATCATTTCCCAGATCCCTTGCGCTTTCAGCCTGATCGTTGGCTACAACAACGTAATGCATTGAATCCCTACCTGGTGCTACCCTTTGGTCACGGCATGCGTGCCTGCATAGCTCGTCGTCTGGCTGAACAGAATATGCATGTATTACTGCTACGAGTAAGCATTGATCTCAATGAAAGATCATTGATCATTTGAAAAATTTACAATTCAAAATTTCTGTGTTTTTTTCGTACAGCTGTTGCGAAACTATGAGCTCATCTGGCGTGGTCCAACGGATGCTGAATTGGATATTGTAACGCTATTGATCAATAAACCAAATGCGCCAGTTTTGATTGAACTACGTTCGCGTTCTGTATAATTTGCAAGTAAAAAGACGAATGAGACGAATGCTTACACTTTTGGTACGTTTCGTTTTGTTTATTTTGCGTTAAAAAATGAATTTTAAATAAATTTTTTTTATATATATATTTATTTATAATTAATTGTAAATTATATTATATACTAGAGATTTTTGAAAGGCTGCGGGTGTTTTTTTTTTTAATTTTTCTGGTTTTTTTTTTTGGTCTAGACAAATTACAAAAAGTTAAAATGAAAAAAAAGATTTGCCAATTCTGTAAAAAAAAGAAAAAAATTGAATATAAATAGAAAGGCAACCGTTAAAATTCTTGGATTTTTTTTTTTTATTGTTTGTATAATACTCGGAAAGTAAGTGTTTATTGCGAAATTGTCAGAGTTGTCGTCAACTATGAAAATAATACGGATTGTCTATAGTTTGGAAAATGATATTATTGACCTTGGGTAAGTTTGTCTTTTGGAAATTTGAAAAATAAATATTACATATTTTTTTTTTATAATTTTTTTTTTTGACAACTCTGACTGTCAAGTTTTATATGTAGGGTTCTACATATATTATTATTATAATTATGTGTATATATATTTTTTTTATGCAATTTTAATTGTTTGTGTGTGTGTGTGTGTATGGCTTTCAAAATATTACTAAACTTTTACTGTTTCCCAGTGTCCCTGTCACTTACTTTGCATGCTGATCGACTGTAAATCTAAAACGAGGTTGCACTCGTTTGTGTGTGTGTGTGTGTGAAACTTAGAGTACTAAAACCTTTCGCTTTCTCTTTCTTACATGTTTTTTACTATAATCAGACTGCTGTGCTGTGTGTTAGTCAATAATTTGTCCTGTTCCCATACATGTCTATATATATATATATATATCTATATTGTGTAATCTTCTTCTTTCTCTTCTTCTTGTCGTATTCTTTTCTAACCTATAAGGACTTTGGTTGTTTGCCGCACTAAACGCTAGGATGATGATTGGTGAAAAAATACATACATACATATACCTAAAACTAATTATATCTGTAGCCGAATTACCCATTGCTGCTATCTCTTTCTCTTTGACAAAAATATATATATAAATTATTTTGTAAGATTGGAAATTCGGCAGCAGGGGGGGTTTTTTTTTTTTTGGGGGAGCAGGGGCTCTATCAATTACTTCTCGTATGGCTATCGTTGAATATGTTTCTCAGTCCCTGTCCGTCTATCTGTCTAAAGTCTGTGTTGATGAAAGTTTTGAGATATGAGTCATATGCACAGTTCTGCTACCATTGCCTTATAGCTCCAGCAGCAGAACCTCCTCATGCTAGAGTATATTGAGCAGCGATGAATCCATCATGCGATCATCGTATAAACTCAATGTTTTGGATGCGCGTGCTTTACGCACCGATGGCGGCACATCACCCGGCGTTTTCACACGTTCGCTTGGATCACGTAATCTTTCGCTACTGCCACGTCCGCTGAACACTTCACGGAAGACTTCCAGACTATGCTGACGTCGCATTTGTTGCTCCGTTTGTGGCAATTGCATGTTGCCACTGCCACTGCCGCTGCTACTGCTGACCAATAATGAATTTGTACGCAAATGTCCAGGACGACGTTTGGGTGCACGAGCATTCGATAACATTTGTAGCTCACTTTCAGTGCTTAGCATACAATTGTTGTTGTTATTGTTGTTGTTGTTGTTGCTTCCATTGCTGTTGCTGCCATTGTTATTATTGTTAATATGTTTTATCAGACTGCTAGAAAGTGATCGTGGCACAATATGCGCCGGCGTGCCAGAACGTTGCTCAGCACTGCGCAACTGTAAAGGATTAGCTCTATCCAATGGCTGTAACGGACTCAAATCCAAATTGTTGGGACGCCTCAGACCGCCAACCAAACGTGCATTATCCATGCCCTTCAAGGCAGCAACCAAATTGCATTTCTCCTCGCCTAATTGTAGCTGACGGCAGAGTTCCTCAGCATGCTCCTTGCGGAACAGTTTCTTATGTATCAGTGCTCGCACACCATGCCAACCGCGTAGCTTATGATCTGTATTCTGTTGCTTGGGAAAGCCTTGGCCCAAGCTTGAGTTATGCTTCTGCTGATGACTAACAATCAATTCCTCAACGCTAACATCATGCTCCAGGCATGATAAACTTTGCTCCTGTTGTGGCTGAAAACTATGCTTCTTGCTGCGTTCGACTAGTATCGGAGGTGCACGCATTGTTTGCGGCGCCAGATTACGCTCCTGGCAGGGATTACGTCCCTGCAAGTGTGGCTGTAGTTGCGGCTGTGCATAATTCAAATGATTTTTCTCTGTGGGCAACTGTTGATTTGGCGGTGGTTGCAGTAAACCACCATCCGCTGAGCTAAGCTGTGATTGCGTCTGATGCACTGCTGCCGCTGTGATTGTTGTGCTGCCGACAATGTTGCTTTGCTGTGATACTGGTGATGCCAGATTATTGGTATTGAGCAACGGACTAGCGGGTTGTGCTTGCTGGCGTGGACGTAAACTTGACATTTCCTGCATACGCTCCTCGGCACAGAGCGATGTTAGTCTCGCATCGGCATCATGATCCCAGCAATCTTCACATGTATCACGCACTAATTTCGCAGCTGCACCGCCGCCCCATCCCGCTGGAAATAAGGGCCGCGCCTTATGACGCACCACCAATGCCTGCATCTGATCGAAACTTGGATGTGGTCCTACTTCCTGTTCGTAGGGTGCCTTATATGGCGGTGTTAGCTGTCCAGGCGCATAGAATTCGGAGCAGCGTGTCGAGACTTCCCACAGCACTAGACCCAAGGCATAGACATCCATTTGTTTCAACGATGTCTCACAGTCACGCAAATTGACGGCACCCTCGAGCAGTTCGGGTGCCATATAACGTAGGGTGCCAACCTCATTGATGCTCTTCGTCTCGGCCATGGCTACTTCGCCCTTGTATTCATATTTTGAACCAAAGACTTTCAACGCAAAGCCAAAGTCTGCTATGCAACAGCTGAGATCTGACTGCACGAGTATATTGCGTGAATTAAGATCCCGATGTGCTACGCAAGGTTTATGTAGTTCACCCAGCCGTAACTCTGTGTGCAGATGTGATAAGCCGCGTGTAATGGAACGCAACATGCCGCAGCATTGTGCAAAATCTGTACTATTGGCAATGAGCCAATCCTGTAGACAGCCCAAGGGAGCCAATGAAAGCACCAGCTGATATTCCATGCGACCATCCATGGTGCGACGTTCATCATAGCCTGTTGAGGTGTAGAGTGAAAGGGGGAAAGCATTTTAGAGATTTATGTGGTGCAAGATAAGGATAATAAAGATTTGTAATCTTTGGAGAACATTAAACTATCTTCCAAATTTGAAATCCCTAAGAATTGTCAGCTTTGGAGAAAGAAAAACTTACTTCCTGGACTCCCTAACTATCATAGTTTTCAATAACTTACCAAAATAGCTAAGCAATGCCGGACATTCCATTAGTGGCAATGCATAAATGTTACGCTCATTCACATAATACTGATGATGTGCCTCCGGATAAATTTTGACAGCCACCTCTTGCTCATGTAATAATCCTTTCATTACAGTGCCATATTTACCACTGCCTAGCATGCCAATTAAATTCATATTATCGACATTACGTAAATTTGAACTATAACCAGGACCAGATGGTGCCAATGGTGATTCTTCAGGTTCATTTTTTTCCTTAACAACGCGACAATATTGAAATGTTAATAATGCAGCAATAATGATAATTGTGACAAGTCCTGCACATGTAAGCATTGTGGTTGCACGTATAGAATTCTCTTGATGTGATGCAGCACGATTAGTAATTGCTGTACGCACATTATTGGCTAATTCCAAGGGTGCGGGCTCTACGACAGCAACATGAGCATTACATAGATCACCGGAACAGCAGCAATAATATAAAGAATGAGATCGAGATGTTGGCGCTGAGCTAGTGCACTCTGATTGACTGCAAATGGAATTGCGATCAGTATTATCCTTCCAACAGCCTGTAAGGGAAAAGAAAAATTAGTTACGATAATTTTTGGAGATTTTTGGAGTATTATGCTTACCCTGCTTTACCAGTTTTGTGCCATTTGTTGTCTGACTCCACAGCGTAAAGCAGAATGTGTAGCCTTCACTGCAGATGCGTTTATGTGATTCATTTGTTGCTGTACTTGGCTGCAGTAGCAGCTGTTGTTGCTCCTGCTGCTGCTGCTGCTGCTGCTCTTGCTGTTGCTGCTGTTCATGCTGTTCCTCAGCACTGATACCTTCACTATTTTCCTGCTCATAATCATCATCATGCTGTGAACTATCATTCTCCTGATAGCTCATGCAGCTATACTGTCGACTTGGTGCTGGCGCTAAAACAAAAATGTTCAGCGATTAATGAATGTGAATTAAATTTAAGACTACTTTCCAGTGTACTTACATGCTGTCACTGAGCAGAGTGTTAACATGGCCAACAGCACAAGCATAAGCCTCAGCATGCTATACATTCGCATTGTCATCTTGCGAACTATACAATTTTTGCCGTCCGTTGATTTTTGTTTTTCTTTTTTTTTTGTATTGTTTTTTTTTTTTATGTTATTGTTATTTGTTTTTTATCACCTCAGCTCCTTAACGCGTTCTTTGTTTATGGCATTTTGGCTGACGGTGCGCAAAAAATGAAAATAACACAAAAACACACACGCAAACACAAAAATTTTGCTGAAATACGCATAAATAGAATAACAAATTTTGTATTTATTTATTTATTTAATTTTTTTTGTTTTTATTATTTAATTTTTTGTTGTTTGTGTTCATAAATAACAGCAATAACAAGGAAACAAACAACAACAATAACAACTGAAAAAAAAATTTGAAACAAAACAAAAGCAAAATGACAACAAGTCTGTCCATTAAGACTTCACATTCAGTCTCATTCTATGGCTCGACGTTTCTCTGCTACTGCTGCTACTGCTGCTGCTGCTGCTATTGCTACTGTTATTTATGCCAGAGCTGCTTATATCCTTGCTGAGGTATATTTATTTTTCTATAAGTTTTGTAATACATTTATGACAATGATTGCAAAATATTGTATAATAGATATAGCTACAGGATTCTGCTAGAAGAGTTCAGGCAAATTTGCACTTTATGATTTTTAATGCAATGAAATCATGAAATTTATATAAGATAAGATAATTGTATCGGACTACTCTAAGATATAGCTGCCATAACTCTTGTTGGGCCAAAACCAAGTTTCAGGAACTTATGCAAAACCAAGTCCCAGGATATTATGCGAAACCAGGTTTCAGGAACTTATGCAAAACCAAGTTCCAGAAGTTTATGCGCAACCAAGTTTCAGAAACTTATGCGCAACCAAGTTACAGGAACTTAAGCGAAACCAAGTTTCAGGAACTTATGCGCAACCAAGTTTCAGGAACTTATGGAAAACCAAGTTTCAGGAACTTATGCGCAATCAAGTTTCAGGAACTTATGCAAAACCAAGTTTCAGGATCTTATGCGCAACAAGTTCCAGGATCTTATGCGAAACCAAGTTTCAGGAACCTATGCAAAACCAAGTTTAAGGAACTTATGCATAACCAAGTTCCAGGAACTTATAGCTCCCCATGGATCTAATACAAAATGATCGCCTAAAAATATAATTTTTGTATGAAGAACTTATTTTCTTCGACTTCGGATTTCTTCGGATTTAGCTTTATTGATATTTGACATATTCTCTATAAATATTGATTCGATATCAGATATCCTAGATTTCATAGGAATCTTTGTATAAGAAACCTTTTATTCTGCTACTTGATTTAAGTCTAAGTTTAAGCATTTTTACAATTTGTTAAGCTTCAATAATCTTGCACGTCAGCGGATCACTTTATTTTTTTTGTAGCTCCCAAAGAAATGATCATATAAAAAAATGGAATTTTAAATTTTTTAATTAAAAAAACAAACTTTATCTTGTGCACTTTGATCAATTCAAGAGTATGTTATCTTCGACGTATGAATTGACAAAAAAATAAAGAATTGTTAAAAAAAAAAAGTTTCTTGTTTTGTATTCAATAAAGCGCATTGTCAATTTTTTTGCGATCACTGCAAGTTTATTAACGACAACGCCAGCAGCAACAAAAAAATAACGATAACGCGCAGACCTAAATACTCGAATGCTTGCTCAATCAACTTGGCGAAAGCAATTGCAACAGAATCGCAGCTGATGTATGTACATCATTAGCAGTAAACAATAACAACAACAATCATAACAACAACAACAGTAACAACAACAGCAATTATAATAATATTGTCGTTGGCGCTACAATTGCGCTTCTCTCTATATAGAAATATATATGCATATATAAATTATTATATGGCATATACATATATATATATATATATATATATACATCTGTCCGGTCTAGTCACCCACCCACTTTCTTGTAAATAGAGACCGGCATAATGTGATAGTGGGGGGGCGGGGAGGCAGTGTGTCGTTACGCAGACAACGCTGCACTTTGGAACCATTTGGGGCCGCATTCTGATGTGCAAAATAAGCGCTATACGAGCGCCAGCAAAAATGGGGAGAAATATGAGTATAAATAAATACACTGCCACAAAAAAAAAATGTGAAAAAAATGTAAATGCAAAGAAGACTAAAAAAAAAATTAAATTTGCCTAGAAATTAAATTTAATAATAATACAAAAAAAATGAGGTAAATTTTTAGAAAAAAAAAAATATGAAAAATAAATAATAAAACTAGAAAAATCTGAAGCTGAAGAAAATCAAAATAAATTTAAATTTTCAAAAAAAAATTATAAAGAAAAATTTTTTATATACGCCTACAAAAATCTGACTGAAGTGTAGAATAAAAAAAATTTTTAGAAAAAAAAAAAAAAAATTTTTTTTTTAAATCCAATAAATTTCCTTAGTGAAATTATATAATTTTAGAAAAAATCTGAAGCTTAAGAAAATAAAAATAAATTTTGATTTTCACTAAAAAATTGTATTACAAAATGTAAAAAAAAAATTTGTTAAATTTTTAGAAAAATTATTTTTTTTTTAAATATAATAAAAATCCAATAAATTTTCTTACTAAAATTATATAATTTTAGAAAAAATCTGAAGCTGAAGAAAATCTAAATTTACAAATATAAAATTTTATAATATACAATTTTTTATATACGCCTAAAAAAATCTGATTGAAGTCTAGAATAAAAAAAAAATTAGTTAAATTTGTAGAAATTTTTTTTTTTTTTTTAATCCAATAAATTTTCTTAGTGAAATTATATAATTTTTAAAAAATCTGAAGCTAAAGAAAATTAAAATAAATTCAGATTTTCAGAAAAAATTAAAATAAAAATTTTGTTATAAGTCTAAAAAGTTCTAAGTGAAGTCTAGAATTTACGTCAATTACTTTTTGTTGTATATTGATTTTTTATACATTTTTTGTAGCAGTGTATAAACATATATACTGTTTACTTATGAGTATTTGCTTTATATGTATGCAAAACGCCTTCCCCCCATTGAAATGACGCCAGCGAGACGCTGATTAGAAAATTTTGTTTTGGCTTTCATTATACGGCTGGCTGAACTTTTGGAAAATATATCTTAAATTTAATATTATGAGAATTGCTTTACCTTATCTACAACACACACACAAAGATACTACACACATACACATATATATATATATATATGCTACAAGCACATGCATGTTTAATTATAATTATGCATTAATTTTTCTAACGGCTGCAGACAAGTGTCTTTTTTTTTTTGATGAGGAATTTGGGTTAATTGCTTGTGATGAGATGTGCTAAACATAAACATAGGATAATTATTATGTGAGAAATAATAAGCATAATAATTAGACAAGTCTTATCAAAGTTTTTTTTTAGCAGACTATCAAAAGGTATAAACATATTTTATATGAGTTAATTATTTATTTATAGTTCAATTGATTGAATTATTATTATTGTTAGCTGCTGTTGATATTGTTGTTGTTGTTAGTTTAATCTGTTTGTGAATGTCTTGTCTTGAAAGTCATCGATAGCGTGTCGTTTCATGTCTTGCTTAAAGAATGAAACTGAAAGCTATCACACAATTTATGGCCTATTGATGATAAGCGGCAAATAGCAAATGTCTCTCACACTCACATAGCTGGCATACACAGACAGAGATGGCATATACATGTACATATGTATGGTAAGTGTGTAAAGCACAGCGAACGTGACACGTTGAGTGACACGATGTAATGTTCAATTATGCATTTGAAATATTGTAATTAGTAAATTAATATTTAATGGGGAAGAAATTTCTATAAATTTGTATTAAATTTTCAGATTTTATTTTTGTGTGTGTCTGTGAAAATTTTCAATAATTTTCAATTATACTCGTATATTTTGCCTTAATTAACAAAATTTTATTATACAACATTGGAAAGGCAAGTTTAATTTTGATTAATTAATTTTAATTTATTTATTAATTTAATTAAATTTATCATTTTCTTTTAATTAACTAATTTTTTAATAACTTTATTATTCAACTTTCGAAAAGCAAGTTTAATTTTGATTAATTAATTTTAATTAATTAATTTATTCAATTTATAAATTTCTTTTAATTTAATAATTTGTTAACAATTTATTAATTTTTGAATTTTAACAATTTAATTAATTGATTTTAATAATTTAAATTATTTATTTATATATTTTTTTTAAATTTTTTTGTGCAACTTTTAATATTTTTTTTTTATAATTTTAATTAATTAATTAATTTAATTTATTAATTTCTTTTAATTTGTTAACAATTTATTAATATTTGAATTTAAGAATTTAATTAATTTATTTTAATAATTTTTTTTTTAATTTTTTGTAATATTTTTTATATTTTCTAATATTTTTTTATATAAGTTTATATAAATTTGCAATAAAATATTTGTTTAATTTGACAAATGTTTCTTTTAATTGCAAATATTAGCAACATTTTTCTTGCCATTTTATATATACATATACATATACTAATACATATACATTTGCATAGGCAGTAAACATAGTCAAAGTCTCATTTACTTTGTTAATGCTTACATTAATGCTTTGTTATTACAACATGTTTTTACGTTAATCATCAATTTGAATCCCTTAACACGCTTCCACCTTCAACTATAACAGACAGCAATAACAGCAACAGCAACAAAAACTACAGGAACAACAACAACGCATTTACACTATAGTAAATATAAACATGGCAACTAATTGTGCAGCTTTTTGCTTTATGCTCTATTTTCGCACGTTATCGCCAATGATGAGAGCGAACGCCGACGCCGGCGCCGGCGCGTGCTCTCAATGAAATATATAGACTGAGGCAGAGAGAGAGAGAGAGAGTGAGAGTGCTGCTCTCTGAAGCTAGCACATGCGCATGCTGCATGGGCAAAAGAGAAAGATAGCAATTGATTGTATATGAGAGAGAGTTGAGTCCCAAAGTGGTGAAGTGGCGCGCCAAAACAGGTTCCCTAAGGTGAAAGAGCTGCAAAAATGTTGATCACAGGGGAGGGGGATGGTGGCAAGGGCGGGCGGGCGGTAGTACGTCGTCTGTTCCAGCATGACAGCCGACGGCGCCAGTTAATTGCAAACTTTTTTTTTATAGCCTCTTGCTGTTGCGTATCTTTTTTTTTTTTTTTCTCTGTGCTCATGTAGTTGTTGTTGTTTTTGTTGTTGTTGGGGAGGACTGTGCAGCGAGCTGATTAACTTTTTGCATGCTGAGTGTATGTCTCTGTGTGTGTGTGTGTTTGTGTTTGTTTAATGTCTGTGTATTTTTGTGCGCATCTTTGTTTCTTTTTTTTTTTTTAAGACTGCAATTGCGGCGACAGCGTCGTGAACGTTGACTTTGTGTGTGTGTGTGTATGCAGAAAATCAATGCAAACAACACAAGCACAAAACATGAATGTGCAGGCACGACAAAAGCTGAGGACAACTTTTGCTCTGTTTTAAGGGTCTGCTATTATATTATGTCTGTGTGCTGGAGGATAAGTATATTTGAAGAGTTGACTAGCGGTGGGTAACTGCAGGCAGAGGCTCTTGCTTTGTATATGGCAGGGTGGGTGGGCGCCAATGTCTGTTTGCAATAATACGCTGACTGTCGACTGCCGACTGCTGACTGCTGTCTGCTGTCCGTATGTGTGTGTGTATGTGATATGCGTGTTCATGTTTGTAGCTATGTGTGTTTGTGTGTGAGTGTGCGTGCGCAGACCTGCTGAAAAAAAATTGATTTTTCCAAGTCATTGCGAGTGCGAGTTGTTGCCGCAAATACAAATTCATAAATAATTTTCCAACAACAAAAAATGAAAATACATACATAAAAAAAAACCAATTGAATTTTTAATTTTCTTTGCGTTTTTTTTTTTTTGTTTTTTGCTTACACTATTACGTCTGTTTCAACGTTTATTCAAGTCATATCCGTACATCGCTCGATAACAATTGATGTCTGCATGTATTTTTTATTTTTTTTATTGGACTTGAGCTTTTATTTATTTTTTATTTTTTGTTTGCTTTTGATTTCAACTGAACACATTAAAATTGTATTATTACGCCTGGCGCCAGTCGCAGTCGCATTCGCATTTCTATTGTTTGATTTAGTTCTGCTTCTTTTTTTTGTTGTTGTTGTTATTGTTATTGCTTTTATTTATTATTTAAATTTTATATTACGTGGACATTGTGAAAAGAATGGACTACGCATTGGTTTTGGCACTTGCGCTGGTCAAGTGCTGCCAGCACATCCAGTAAATCAATAAAAAAAAAATGTGCACAAAAAAAAACTCAACACTCAAAGACGCAATCAATAAAGAAACGAGAATTAAAAAAAAGAAACATCCTTGACGACTACCTGCTGCTGCTGCTGCTGCTGCTGCTGCTGCTGCTGCTGCCACATTCCTTTCACCACTTAAAATGCAATCAACAAGTGATTTGATTCTTAACTCATCATTCTAATGCTATCTCGCTCATTCTTGCTCTCTCTCACACGCTCTCACTCTTGCACTTGCTCTCACACTCACACTCGCACTCACTCTCAGTCTTTAGCTTGCGCTGCCGCTCTCATGTGGCTCTGACGCTCTCTCATATATTAAAACGCCAATCGCTTTGTTTGCCATTACATGCTGCTTCGTAAATATGCGCATGCTGCTATGAATGCCGTTGGCGTCGCTGTCTGCGTTAACTAAACACTGCTGGCGCTACAATTTCAGGCCTCTCTCAGTCAGTTCTCGGCGAGCGACGGTGAAGGCGGCGTTCAAACGGTAACAAAAATTTTTGCATAGCGTCGCAAACACAATTGCAAAAATAAAAACAACAAAAAAAAAGAGAAAAAATTAATTTGTTCATTCAAAATGTGTAGAAATAATAAAATATAAAATTTAAATAATAAATAAAAGCAATAACAATAACAACAACAACAAAAAAAAGAAGCAGAACTAAATCAAACAATAGAAATGCGAATGCGACTGCGACTGGCGCCAGGCGTAATAATACAATTTTAATGTGTTCAGTTGAAATCAAAAGCAAACAAAAAATAAAAAATAAATAAAAGCTCAAGTCCAATAAAAAAAATAAAAAATACATGCAGACATCAATTGTTATCGAGCGATGTACGGATATGACTTGAATAAACGTTGAAACAGACGTAATAGTGTAAGCAAAAAACAAAAAAAAAAAAAACGCAAAGAAAATTAAAAATTCAATTGGTTTTTTTTTTATGTATGTATTTTCATTTTTTGTTGTTGGAAAATTATTTATGAATTTGTATTTGCGGCAACAACTCGCACTCGCAATGACTTGGAAAAATCAATTTTTTTTCAGCAGGTCTGCGCACGCACACTCACACACAAACACACATAGCAACAAACATGAACACGCATATCACATACACACACATACGGACAGCAGACAGCAGTCAGCAGTCGGCAGTCGACAGTCAGCGTATTATTGCAAACAGACATTGGCGCCCACCCACCCTGCCATATACAAAGCAAGAGCCTCTGCCTGCAGTTACCCACCGCTAGTCAACTCTTCAAATATACTTATCCTTCAGCACACAGACATAATATAATAGCAGACCCTTAAAACAGAGCAAAAGTTGTCCTCAGCTTTTGTCGTGCCTGCACATTCATGTTTTGTGCTTGTGTTGTTTGCATTGATTTTCTGCATACACACACACAAAGTCAACGTTCACGACGCTGTCGCCGCAATTGCAGTCTTAAAAAAAAAAAGAAACAAAGATGCGCGCACCAAAATACACAGACATTAAACAAACACAAACACACACACACACAGAGACATACACTCAGCATGCAAAAAGTTAATCAGCTCGCTGCACAGTCCTCCCCAACAACAACAACAACTACATGAGCACAGAGAAAAAAAAAAAAAAAGATACGCAACAGCAAGAGGCTATAAAAAAAAAGTTTGCAATTAACTGGCGCCGTCGGCTGTCATGCTGGAACAGACGACGTACTACCGCCCGCCCGCCCTTGCCACCATCCCCCTCCCCTGTGATCAACATTTTTGCAGCTCTTTCACCTTAGGGAACCTGTTTTGGCGCGCCACTTCACCACTTTGGGACTCAACTCTCTCTCATACACAATCAATTGCTATCTTTCTCTTTTGCCCATGCAGCATGCGCATGTGCTAGCTTCAGAGAGCAGCACTCTCACTCACTCTCTCTCTCTCGCTCTGTCTATATATTTCATTGAGAGCACGCGCCGGCGCCGGCGTCGGCGTTCGCTCTCATCATTGGCGATAACGTGCGAAAATAGAGCATAAAGCAAAAAGCTGCACAATTAGTTGCCATGTTTATATTTACTATAGTGTAAATGCGTTGTTGTAGTTTTTGTTGCTGCTGTTGTTATTGCTGTCTGTTATAGTTGAAGGTGGAAGCGTGTTAAGGGATTCAAATTGATGATTAACGTAAAAACATGTTGTAATAACAAAGCATTAATGTAAGCATTAACAAAGTAAATGAGACTTTGACTATGTTTACTGCCTATGCAAATGTATATGTATTAGTACACAGATATGTATAAAATGGCAAGAAAAATGTTGCTAATATTTGCAAATAAAAGAAACATTTGTCAAAGTAAACAAATATTTTATTGCAAATTTATATAAACTTATATAAAAAAAATATTAAAAGTTGCACAAAAAAATTAAAAAAATTATTAAAATAAATAATTTAAATTATTAAAATAAATTACTAAAATTATTAAAATTCAAAAATTTATAAATTGTTAACAAATTAATAAATTAAAAGAAATTAATAAATTAATTAAATTATAAAAAAAAATATAAAAAGTTGAACAAAAAAATTATTAAAATAAATTAATTAAATTATTAAAATAAATTAAATAAATTATTAAAATTGTTAAAAAATTAATTAAAAGAAATTGATTAATTAATTAATTAAAATTAATTAATCAAAATTAAATTTGCTTTTCGAAAGTTGAATAATAAAGTTATTAAAAATTATTAAAAAATTAGTTAATTAAAAGAAAATGATAAATTTAATTAAATTAATAAATAAATTAAAATTAATTAATCAAAATTAAACTTGCCTTTCCAATATTGTATAATAAAATTTTGCTAATTAAGGCAAAATATATAATTGAAAATTATTGAAAATTTTCACAGACACACACAAAAATAAAATCTGAAGATTTAATACAAATTTATAGAAATTTCTTCCCCATTAAATATTAATTTACTAATTACAATATTTCAAATGCATAATTGAACATTACATCGTGTCTCTCAACGTGTCACGTTCGCTGTGCTTTACACACTTACCATACATATGTACATGTATATGCCATCTCTGTCTGTGTATGCCAGCTATGTGAGTGTGAGAGACATTTGCTATTTGCCGCTTATCATCAATAGGCCATAAATTGTGTGATAGCTTTCAGTTTCATTCTTTAAGCAAGACATGAAACGACACGCTATCGATGACTTTCAAGACAAGACATTCACAAACAGATTAAACTAACAACAACAGCAACAACAACAATAGCAACAGCAGCTAACAACAATAATAATTCAATCAATTGAACTATAAATAAATAATTAACTCATATAAAATATGTTTATACCTTTTGATAGTCTGCTAAAAAGAACTTTGATAAGACTTGTCTAATTATTATGCTTATTATTTCTCACATAATAATTATCCTATGTTTATGTTTAGCACATCTCATCACAAGCAATTAACCCAAATTCCTCATCAAAAAAAAAAAAAGACACTTGTCTGCAGCCGTTAGAAAAATTAATGCATAATTATAATTAAACATGCATGTGCTTGTAGCATATACACATATATATATATGTGTGTGTGTGTAGTATCTCTGTGTGTGTGTGTGTGCTGTAGATAAGGTAAAGCAATTCTCATAATATTAAATTTAAGATATATTTTCCAAAAGTTCAGCCAGCCGTATAATGAAAGCCAAAACAAAATTTTCTAATCAGCGTCTCGCTGGCGTCATTTCAATGGGGGGAAGGCGTTTTGCATACATATAAAGCAAATACTCATAAGTAAACATTATATACGTTTATACACTGCTACAAAAAAATGTATAAAAATCAATATACAACAAAAAGTAATTGGTATAAATTTGTATTATAATTTTTTTTGAAAATCTGAATTTATTTTGATTTTCTTTAGCTTCATATTTTTCAAAAAATTATATAATTTCACTTAGAAAATTTATTGGATTTTTTTAAAAAAATTTGAAGAAATTTAACTAATTTTTTTTTATTCTAGACTTCAATCAGATTTTTTAGGCGTATATAAAAAATTTTTTATTATATTTTTTTCTGAAAATCTACATTTATTTTGATTTTCTTCAGCTTCAGATTTTTTCTAAAATTATATAATTTCACTAAGAAAATTTATTGGATTTTTATTAGATTTATTTAAAAAAAATTGTTTTTCTAAAAATTTAACAATTTTTTTTTTAAATTTTGTAATACAATTTTTTGTGAAAATCGAAATTTATTTTTATTTTCTCCAGCTTCAGATTTTTTCCTAAATTATATAATTTCACTAAGAAAATTTATTGGATTTTTAAAAAAAAAAAATTTTTTTTCTACAAATTTTTTTTATTCTAAACTTCAGTCAGATTTTTGTAGGCGTATATAAAAAATTTTTCATTATAATTTTTTTTTAAAAATCGAAATTTATTTTGATTTTCTTCAGCTTCAGATTTTTCTATTTTTATTATTTATTTTTCATATTTTTTTTCTAAAAATTTACCTCATTTTTTTTGTATTATTATTAAATTTAATTTTTTTTAAAAATTTTTTTTTTAGTCTTTTTTCCATTTACATTTTTTTCACATTTGTTTTTGTTGCAGTGTATTTATTTATACTCATATTTCTCCCCATTTTTGCTGGCGCTCGTATAGCGCTTATTTTGCACATCAGAATGCGGCCCCAAATGGTTCCAAAGTGCAGCGTTGTCTGCGTAACGACACACTGCCTCCCCGCCCCCCCCACTATCACATTATGCCGGTCTCTATTTACAAGAAAGTGGGTGGGTGACTAGACCGGACAGATGTATATATATATATATATATATATATGTATATATGTATATGCCATATAATAATTTATATATGCATATATATTTCTATATAGAGAGAAGCGCAATTGTAGCGCCAACGACAATATTATTATAATTGCTGTTGTTGTTGTTCTTGTTATTATTATTGTTGTTGTTATTGTTTACTGCTAATGATGTACATACATCAGCTGCGATTCTGTTGCAATTGCTTTCGCCAAGTTGATTGAGCAAGCATTCGAGTATTTAGGTCTGCGCGTTATCGTTATTTTTTTTTTTGCTGCTGGCGTTGTCGTTAATAAACTTGCAATGATCGCAAAAAAATTGACAATGCGCTTTATTGAATACAAAACAAGAAACTTTTTTTTTTAACAATTCTTTATTTTTTTGTCAATTCATACGTCGAAGATAACATACTCTTGAATTGATCAAAGTGCACAAGATAAAGTTTGTTTTTTTTAATTAAAAAATTTAAAATTCCAATTTTTTTATATGATCATTTCTTTGGGAGCTACAAAAAAAACAAGTGATCTGCTGACGTGCAAGATTATTGAAGATTAACAAATTATAAATATGCTTAAACTTAGACTTAATTCATGTAGCAGAATAAAAGGTTTCTTATACAAAGATTCCCATGAAATCTAGGATATCTAATATCGAATCAATATTTATAGAGAATATGCCAAATATCAATAAAGCTAAATTCGACTTAAATAAAGTCGAAGAAAATAAGTTCTTCATACTAAAATTATATTTTTGGGGGATCATTTTTTATTAGATCTATGGGAAGCTATAAGTTCCTGGAACTTGGTTATGCATAAGTTCCTTAAACTTGGTTTTGCATAAGTTCCTGAAACTTGGTTTCGCATAAGATCCTGGAACTTGTTGCGCATAAGTTCCTGAAACTTGGTTTTGCATAAGTTCCTGAAACTTGGTTTTACATAAGTTCCTGAGACTTACTGGAACTTAGTTTCGCATAAGTTTCTGGAACTTGGTTTCGCATAAGTTCCTGGAACTTAGTTTTGCATAAGTTCCTGGAACTTTGTTTCGCATAAGATCCTGGAACTTGGTTATGTATAAGTGCCTGGAACTTGGTATTGCATAAGTTCCTGAAACTTGATTTTGCCTCAACAAGAGTTATGGCAGCTATATCCTAGAGTAGTCCGATATTTATTGTCACGATTTCATAGCTTTAAAACTCATAAAGCTCAAATTTACCTAAACTCTTGTTGCAGAATCCTGCAGCTATATCTATTATACAATATTTTGCAATCATTGCCATAAATGTATTACAAAACTTATAGAAAAATAAATATACCTCAGCAAGGATATAAGCAGCTCTGGCATAAATAACAGTAGCAATAGCAGCAGCAGTAGCAGCAGTAGCAGCAGTAGCAGAGAAACGTCGAGCCAGAGAATGAGACTGAATGTGAAGTTCTTAATGGACAAAATTGTTGTCATTTTGCTTTTGTTTTGTTCTAATTTTTTTTTCAGTTGTTATTGTTGTTGTTTGTTTCCTTGTTATTGCTGCCATTTATGAACACAAACAACAAAAAATTAAATGATAAAAACAAAAAAAATTAAATAAAATAAATAAATACAAAATTCTGATGTATTCCATCTATGCGTATTTCAGCAAAATTTTTGTGTTTGCGTGTGCGTGTGTGTTTGTGTCACTTTCATTTTTGTGCGCACCGTCAGCCAAAATGCTCATAAACAAAAGAACGCGTTAAGGAGCTGAGGTGATAAAAAACAAATAACAATAACATAAAAAAAAAAACAATACAAAAAATACAGAAAAACAAACGAATCAAACGGACGGCAAAAATTGTATAGTTCGCAAGATGACAATGCGAATGTATAGCATGCTGAGGCTTATGCTTGTGCTGTTGGCCATGTTAACACTCTGCTCAGTGACAGCATGTAAGTACACTGGAAAGTAGTCTAAAATTTAATTCACATTCATTAATCGCTTAATATTCTTGTTTTAGCGCCAGCACCAAGTCGACAATATAGCTGCATGAGCTACCAGGAGAATGATAGTTCACAGCATGATGATGATTATGAGCAGGAAAATAGTGAAGGTATCAGTGCTGAGGAACAGCATGAACAGCAGCAACAGCAACAGCAAGAGCAGCAGCAGGAGCAGGAGCAACAACAGCTGCTACTGCAGCCAAGTACAGCAACAAATGAATCACATAAACGCATCTGCAGTGAAGGCTACACATTCTGCTTTACGCTGTGGAGTCAGACAACAAATGGCACAAAGCTTGTAAAGCAGGGTAAGCATAATACTCCAAAAATCTCCAAAAATTATCGTAACTAATTTTTCCTTTTCCCTTACAGGCTGTTGGAAGGATAATACGGATCGCAATTCCATTTGCAGTCAATCAGAGTGCACTAGCTCAGCGCCAACATCTCGATCTCATTCCTTATATTATTGCTGCTGTTCCGGTGATCTATGTAATGCTCATGTTGCTGTCGTAGAGCCAGCACCCTTGGAATTAGCTAATAATGTGCGTACAGCAATTACTAATCGTGCTGCATCACATCAGGAGAATTCTATACGTGCAACCACAATGCTTACATGTGCAGGACTTGTCACAATTATCATTATTGCTGCATTATTAACATTTCAATATTGTCGCGTTGTTAAGGAAAAAAATGAACCTGAAGAATCACCATTAGCACCATCTGGTCCTGGTTATAGTTCAAATTTACGTAATGTCGATAATATGAATTTAATTGGCATGCTAGGCAGTGGTAAATATGGCACTGTAATGAAAGGATTATTACATGAGCAAGAGGTGGCTGTCAAAATTTATCCGGAGGCACATCATCAGTATTATGTGAATGAGCGTAACATTTATGCATTGCCACTTATGGAATGTCCGGCATTGCTTAGCTATTTTGGTAAGTTATTGGAAACTATGATAGTTAGGGAGTCCAGGAAGTAAGTTTTCCTTTCTCCAAAGCTGACAATTCTTAGGGATTTCAAATTTGGAAGATAGTTTAATGTTCTCCAAAGATTACAAATCTTTATTATCCTTATCTTGCACCACATAAATCTCTAAAATGCTTTCCCCCTTTCACTCTACACCTCAACAGGCTATGATGAACGTCGCACCATGGATGGTCGCATGGAATATCAGCTGGTGCTTTCCTTGGCTCCCTTGGGCTGTCTACAGGATTGGCTCATTGCCAATAGCACAGATTTTGCACAATGCTGCGGCATGTTGCGTTCCATTACACGCGGCTTATCACATCTGCACACAGAGTTACGGCTGGGTGAACTACATAAACCTTGCGTAGCACATCGGGATCTCAATTCACGCAATATACTCGTGCAGTCAGATCTCAGCTGTTGCATAGCAGACTTTGGTTTTGCACTGAAAGTCTTTGGTTCAAAGTATGAATACAAGGGCGAAGTAGCCATGGCCGAGACGAAGAGCATCAATGAGGTTGGCACCCTACGTTATATGGCACCTGAACTGCTCGAGGGTGCCGTCAATTTGCGTGACTGTGAGACATCGTTGAAACAAATGGATGTCTATGCCTTGGGTCTAGTGCTGTGGGAAGTCTCGACACGCTGCTCCGAATTCTATGCGCCTGGACAGCTAACACCGCCATATAAGGCACCCTACGAACAGGAAGTAGGACCACAACCAAGTTTCGATCAGATGCAGGCACTGGTGGTGCGTCACAAGGCGCGTCCCTTATTTCCAGCGGGCTGGGGCGGCGGTGCAGCTGCAAAATTAGTGCGTGATACATGTGAAGATTGCTGGGATCATGATGCCGATGCGAGACTAACATCGCTCTGTGCCGAGGAGCGTATGCAGGAAATGTCAAGTTTACGTCCACGCCAGCAAGCACAACCCGCTAGTCCGTTGCTCAATACCAATAATCTGGCATCACCAGTATCACAGCAAAGCAACATTGTCGGCAGCACAACAATCACAGCGGCAGCAGTGCATCAGACGCAATCACAGCTTAGTTCAGCGGATGGTGGTTTGCTGCAACCACCGCCAAATCAACAGTTGCCCACAGAGAAGAATCATTTGAATTATGCACAGCCGCAACTACAGCCACACTTGCAGGGACGTAATCCCTGCCAGGAGCGTAATCTGGCGCCGCAAACAATGCGTGCACCTCCGATACTAGTCGAACGCAGCAAGAAGCATAGTTTTCAGCCACAACAGGAGCAAAGTTTATCATGCCTGGAGCATGATGTTAGCGTTGAGGAATTGATTGTTAGTCATCAGCAGAAGCATAACTCAAGCTTGGGCCAAGGCTTTCCCAAGCAACAGAATACAGATCATAAGCTACGCGGTTGGCATGGTGTGCGTGCTCTCATACATAAGAAACTGTTCCGCAAAGAGCATGCTGAGGAACTCTGCCGTCAGCTACAATTGGGCGAGGAGAAATGCAATTTGGTTGCTGCCTTGAAGGGCATGGATAATGCACGTTTGGTTGGCGGTCTGAGGCGTCCCAACAATTTGGATTTGAGTCCGTTACAGCCATTGGATAGAGCTAATCCTTTACAGTTGCGCAGTGCTGAGCAACGTTCTGGCACGCCGGCGCATATTGTGCCACGATCACTTTCTAGCAGTCTGATAAAACATATTAACAATAATAACAATGGCAGCAACAGCAATGGAAGCAACAACAACAACAATAACAACAACAACAATTGTATGCTAAGCACTGAAAGTGAGCTACAAATGTTATCGAATGCTCGTGCACCAAAACGTCGTCCTGGACATTTGCGTACAAATTCATTGTTGGTCAGCAGTAGCAGTGGCAGTGGCAGTGGCAACATGCAATTGCCACAAACGGAGCAGCAAATGCGACGTCAGCATAGTCTGGAAGTCTTCCGTGAAGTGTTCAGCGGACGTGGCAGTAGCGAAAGATTACGTGATCCAAGCGAACGTGTGAAAACGCCGGGTGATGTGCCGCCATCCGTGCGTAAAGCACGTGCCTCCAAGACATTGAGTTTATACGATGATCGCATGATGGATTCATCGCTGCTCAATATACTCTAGCATGAGGAGGTTCTGCTGCTGGAGCTATAAGGCAATGGTAGCAGAACTGTGCATATGACTCATATCTCAAAACTTTCATCAACACAGACTTTAGACAGATAGACGGACGGGGACTGAGAAACATATTCAACGATAGCCATACGATAGTAATTGATAGAGCCCCTGCTCCCCACAAAAAAAAACCCCTCCTGCTGCCGAATTTCCAATCTTACAAAATAATTTATATATATATTTTTGTCAAAGAGAAAGAGATAGCAGCAATGGGTAATTCGGCTACAGATATAATTAGTTTTAGGTATATGTATGTATGTATTTTTTCACCAATCATCATCCTAGCGTTTAGTGCGGCAAACAACCAAAGTCCTTATAGGTTAGAAAAGAATACAACAAGAAGAAGAGAAAGAAGAAGATTACACAATATAGATATATATATATATATATATAGACATGTATGGGAACAGGACAAATTATTGACTAACACACAGCACAGCAGTCTGATTATAGTAAAAAACAAGTAAGAAAGAGAAAGCGAAAGGTTTTAGTACTCTAAGTTTCACACACACACACACACAAACGAGCGCAACCTCGTTTTAGATTTACAGTCGATCAGCATGCAAAGTAAGTGACAGGGACACTGGGAAACAGTAAAAGTTTAGTAATATTTTGAAAGCCATAAACACACACACACACACAGAAACAATTAAAAATGCATAAAAAAAATATATATACACATAATTATAATAATATATGTAGAACCCTACATATATAACTTGACAGTCAGAGTTGTCAAAAAAAAAAAATTATAAAAAAAAAATGTAATATTTATTTTTCAAATTTCCAAAAGAAAAACTTACCCGAGGTCAATAATAGCATTTTCCAAACTATAGACAATCCGTATTATTTTCATAGTTGACGACAACTCTGACAATTTCGCAATAAACACTTACTTTCCGAGTATTATACAAACAATAAAAAAAAAATCCAAGAATTTTAACGGTTGCCTTTCTATTTATATTCAATTTTTTTTTAGAAAATTGGCAAATCTTTTTTTTTCATTTTAACTTTTTGTAATTTGTCTAGACCAAAAAAAAAATCAGAAAAAATAAAAAAAACACCCGCAGCCTTTCAAAAATCTCTAGTATATAATATAATTTACAATTAATTATAAATAAATATATATATAAAAAAAATTTATTTAAAATTCATTTTTTAACGCAAAATAAACAAAACGAAACGTACCAAAAGTGTAAGCATTCGTCTCATTCGTCTTTTTACTTGCAAATTATACAGAACGCGAACGTAGTTCAATCAAAACTGGCGCATTTGGTTTATTGATCAATAGCGTTACAATATCCAATTCAGCATCCGTTGGACCACGCCAGATGAGCTCATAGTTTCGCAACAGCTGTACGAAAAAAACACAGAAATTTTGAATTGTAAATTTTTCAAATGATCAATGATCTTTCATTGAGATCAATGCTTACTCGTAGCAGTAATACATGCATATTCTGTTCAGCCAGACGACGAGCTATGCAGGCACGCATGCCGTGACCAAAGGGTAGCACTAGGTAGGGATTCAATGCATTACGTTGCTGTAGCCAACGTTCGGGCTGAAAGCGCAAGGGATCTGGGAAATGATGTGGCTGACGACAGGCAACCATATTTTGAGTTACGACAGTTGTCTAGGGGAAGAAGTAAAAAAAGCTATGTAATCTCTATAGAAAGCGGCAATTTCATTGTCTACTTACACCTTTGGGCACAAAGAAGCCGCTGAGCACCATGTCCTGATTAAGCACACGTCCAAAACCAATGGATATTGGATTCAAGCGTAACGATTCTTTAAGCACTGCACGCGTATATGTTATATCCGTGCGCAATGCATCTGCGCTGAGTGTTTGCTCCGGCTTGGGCAAAACTTTGACTGCCTCCTCATAGATGCGCTGCTGTACTTGCGGATTACGTGCCACATGATAAAGCAGAAATGCCGAAGCATAGGATGTTGTATCAATGCCAGCTAAAAGCAAATCTGCCGATGTGCCAACTACATCATAGCGATCCAGCTGTGGATTCTGTATATAAGCCGTAATCAATGAGGAACGTGAGCTGCCTTGCTGCATGTTTTCCTCCAGTAATTGTAGTGCAACACTTTCCATATATGATTGTGCCTCACGCAACTTGCGATAGCTTGGTGTTTCCAGATAACGCCAGAGCTGTAAACCTTGATCTGTAGGCAGTATGCTGCTGTTTGTCGTTTCTGCTGCATGCATTAGACGTGTGGAGCGTGAATCTTCATGTTGTTCCGCCGGCGCAAAGGATTCAATGCGTGTGCCAAAGGTTAGCAGGCAGGTTACTAGATATATATAGAGAAAAATAATATTACTTAATGGTAGATCAAAGTATATTTTTATACTTACATTCCAAATTGAGCCTCGTTAGCTTTGGCAACATATCAATTGTAGCTCCAATGCCAGAAGATTGTTCCAGAAACTTTAAGAACTCGCGCGTAACGCCATCAACATCAGGCACAAAGCTACGCACACTTTTCGGTGCACTCAACTCCTTTTGTATTTGTGAACGTAGACGCCACCAGTCTGGACCATTGGTGGGTAATAATCCTGTCGTCTTATAGAGATGTGGACGCTGCTTGCGATACTGTGCCAATGCCAGATGACTGCGTCGCTGTGGACAGTCACGTTCATTCAGCAATGTGGCAATATCCTTGGGATCGTATAACCAAACAATATCCTGTCCGGGTACCATAGTTTCTCTTACTATCGAACCATATTTCTCATACTTATCCTGTCCAGCTTTATGCAGCTGCAACCATGAATATGCACCAATACCAGGCATATAATTATATAGATTACCTAAACCAAAGGGACCGCGTGGACCTGGCATGGCATCATAGGGCTTAGCAAA
Source organism: Zaprionus obscuricornis (assembly GCA_037044475.1). NCBI lineage: Eukaryota > Metazoa > Arthropoda > Insecta > Diptera > Drosophilidae > Zaprionus > Zaprionus obscuricornis. Next base: position 4,131 of record JBAMBR010000110.1, on the reverse strand, counting down.
TGTGCATTGCCTTGCATTACAACAGATTTTCAACAGCTTTGTTAACATATTTTCGCTGTACCGTTCACTGCAAATTTCCAAATATTACTGACAGCGACGGTATGTTTTGCTATGAAACAGAGTAATTCGGATTTATATTTATTGCGGCTTCTTTTGTTTCACTTGTCACAGCGAAGGGAATGTAGCGACTGCTCTACTCTATCGACATTGCGAGAATGGTTTTAGAGACGGATTTACCTGAGCTGCAAATGTTACAATGTTTGTCTACCTGGTAAATTTTTGTCTCTTTTATTGCACAAAGAGAGTAATTAGCTGCAGAAAAACTGTAGCCTACTTTTAGTATGGTTGAGATATTGCTAAATTCGTTGGTTTAAAGCATTGCATAATTTTGCGCGCGTACTTAATATATTTGAGCGTTGCTTTAAGCAAAAGTATTGCCGACTTTTGCACGCTGTAAAAAAATTTCAGCCATGCAATTCTTATGTTTATCGTCCTTTGCTATGTTCAATAATAATTGAAGAAATTTTGTTAATTTTGTAGTTCAAAATTGCATTAAAGAAACAGCGCGATACACACGTCAAACGACAATTGGGCAAAATTCCAAAAAACTTTCGTTTAACTATTGAGTAATGCAAAAGTTTTTACCTTTTTTTTATTTTACCAATATGCTAATGACATAATGTGCATACTTCAGAAGCACAAGCTTTACCTTCCTTTACCCACTTATCAAAAATAAAATGGCCAAATTATCTGAGCCTTTGCGTGTTTTTTGCCTTTGCCTGCCATGGCAGAACTACAATATTTTCATTGAGATAGTCAGACGTAAGTCTATATACATATATGTATATGTGGCAGTCACTGTGTCAGGAAGTTGACTAAAAGACCGTTAAATGAAAATCAACACGAACCTTATGCTATATAAATCAACTGGTTGCGTTGCGGATATAACCAATATTCCCATAACACACACGTATGCAAATTATATACATATTTGTCTACACACACACATATCTGTCTGCCGCGACTGTGCTGGATTTTGACTTTTGCGTTGACATGACATTTGCCGGGCATTTGCAAAATTACACTGTGCAGCCAAATTGTATTGCAAATGCAAATGTCATAAAAATACATATTATATTAATATGTAAATGATGAGCAACGTTCACTTAATAAATATTCTTTATATTTCTTTGTTTCTTGAAAGTGCAGACAGCAAAGTCAAGCTGAACACATGCACGCACAGATCATGCAAACGCTCAATGTATAACAAGCTAGTTGTCTCGCTTTAACACGCGCAGTAATAAATGTACATGAAGCTGCTCTCTTGAGCGAAAGCTTCCTTCGTACATAGAGCAGCTAAGCCAAGCTCAACATACACTCACACATACGCAGCTCTCATTGGCTTGCAATAAGCTCAATGCGCAATAAGCTATGCATCTCACTTTAACAAGCACAGTTTATATGTCTAAGCTCTGCCACTGTTACTGCTAAGAGGCTTACGAAGCATAACATGAGCTTAATGTTAAGTTAGCATGGAAATATTAAACTTAATGTTAATTTAAGTTATGTACAGTTGGCATATTAACATAATTTCGCCATAAAAAAAAATAATAATTAATGCAATTTTATGTAGCACAGTGTAATGGCAATATGCTATAATGCTATTAGATTACATTTCATGTTTTACGGATTTAAAGCCAAAACGTTGAACGTTGAACATACTATGTTTCCCGCTATGGCTATGACACGCCAATGTTGTAGGGAAACTCTTCCTTATTTCCTTGTTGCCATCTTTGCCATAGCTTTTATTTGCATAGCACGTGCCCAAAGGAATCGCGCTTTCCCCCCTTTTTAGACACTGAACGACTGGAATCAAGTCTGACATTTAGCATATTTGCGTTTTGTGGCAGGTCTATGTTGCAGTTACAAACTTGTAGAATGGGGAAGGGAATAAATTTGTATAGGAATCCAAATCCAATTCCGCAATTTACAAGCAACACTGCGCTGCGTCAACTTATTAAATGTTGTCGTTGTTCCAATTTAGCCAAATGCGAAAGTCTTTTAGTAAAGGGAGTGAGACGAAGAGAGAGAGAGAAGACACTCCCACATACAGTTATGTTATGTTTTATTATTGTTGCCACTTTGTGCCACTTTTCTGTTGTCTGCCTACAGTGGATGCGAGACAACTAGCTTAGTCATACATTGAGCGCCTGCATGATCTGTGCGTGCGTGTGTTCCTATAGCATTGGCGTGTCATAGCCATAGCGGGAAACATAGCATGTTCAACGTTCAACGTTTTGGCTTTAAATCCGTAAAACATGAAATGTAATACTAATAGCATTAGTAGCACGTTGCTCATTACACTGTGCTACATAAAATTGCATATAATTATGTATTTTTTTTTATGGCGAAATTATGTCAATATGCCAACTGTACATAACTTAAATTGGCATGTACAGTGTAATATTTCCATGCTAACTTAACATTAAGCTCATGTTATGCTTCGTAAGCCTCTTAGCAGTAACAGTGGCAGAGCTTAGACATATAAACTGTGCTTGTTAAAGTGAGATGCATAGCTTATTGCGCATTGAGCTTATTGCAAGCCAATGAGAGCTGCGTATGTGTGAGTGTATGTTGAGCTTGGCTTAGCTGCTCTATGTACGAAGGAAGCTTTCGCTCAAGAGAGCAGCTTCATGTACATTTATTACTGCGCGTGTTAAAGCGAGACAACTAGCTTGTTATACATTGAGCGTTTGCATGATCTGTGCGTGCATGTGTTCAGCTTGACTTTGCTGTCTGCACTTTCAAGAAAAAAGAAATATAAAGAATATTTATTAAGTGAACGTTGCTCATCATTTACATATTAATATAATATGTATTTTTATGACATTTGCATTTGCAATACAATTTGGCTGCACAGTGTAATTTTGCAAATGCCCGGCAAATGTCATGTCAACGCAAAAGTCAAAATCCAGCACAGTCGCGGCAGACAGATATGTGTGTGTGTGTAGACAAATATGTATATAATTTGCATATGTGTGTGTTATGGGAATATTGGTTATATCCGCAACGCAACCAGTTGATTTATATAGCATAAGGTTCGTGTTGATTTTCATTTAACGGTCTTTTAGTCAACTTCCTGACACAGTGACTGCCACATATACATATATGTATATAGACTTACGTCTGACTATCTCAATGAAAATATTGTAGCTCTGCCATGGCAGGCAAAGGCAAAGAACACGCAAAGGCTCAGACAATTTGGCCATTTTATTTTTGATAAGTGGGTAAAGGAAGGTAAAGCTTGTGCTTCTGAAGTATGCACATTATGTCATTAGCATATTGGTAAAATAAAAAAAAGGCAAAAACTTTTGCATTACTCAATAGTTAAACGAAAGTTTGTTGGAATTTTGCCCAATTGTCGTTTGACGTGTGTATCGCGCTGTTTCTTTAATGCAATTTTGAACTACAAAAATTAACAAAATTTCTTCAATTATTATTGAACACAGCAAAGGACGATAAACAATAAGAATTGCATGGCTGAAATTTTTTTACAGCGTGCAAAAGTCGGCAATACTTTTGCTTAAAGCAACGCTCAAATATATTAAGTACGCGCGCAAAATTATGCAATGCTTTAAACCAACGAATTTAGTCTTTTGTGCAATAAAAGAGACAAAAATTTACCAGGTAGACAAACATTGTAACATTTGCAGCTCAGGTAAATCCGTCTCTAAAACCATTCTGCAATGTCGATAGAGTAGAGCAGTCGCTACATTTCCTTCGCTGGGACAAGTGAAACAAAAGAAGCCGCAATAAATATAAATCCGAATTACTCTGTTTCATAGCAAAAATCGTCGCTGTCAGTAATATTTGGAAATTTGCACAGCGAAAATATGTTAACAAAGCTGTTGAAAATCTGTTGTAATGCAAGGCAATGCACATTTGCTAAGCCCTATGATGCCATGCCAGGTCCACGCGGTCCCTTTGGTTTAGGTAATCTATATAATTATATGCCTGGTATTGGTGCATATTCATCGCTGCAGCTGCAGTAAAGCTGGACAGGATAAGTATGAGAAATATGGTTCGATAGTAAGAGAAACTATGGTACCGACAATATTGTTGGTTATACGA
>JBAMBR010000106.1:0-45141 GCA_037044475.1 Zaprionus obscuricornis | reverse complement strand
ATGTATGTATCTGTGTGTCTGTGTGTGTGTGTGAAAACGTTTGTGCGCACGCTTAGACAAGTTCTAATTAGCGATGCGAGGCACAGTTTGGTATTTGTTTTGTGCACAAGCAAAAATGTCAGCTGTGAGCGCAGCTCGAAACATACAAATTAGAGCAAATAGTAAAATAGCAAAATAACAAATTGCTTGGCGCATGGTAACAAAAGTACCGTTACAATTGTTAAAGAACTTTTCAAAAACTATATATATATATATATATATTATGTGTGCTGCGAAACTAGTCGGGAATGGAATGGAAATGGATTGGATTTTATGAGTACAACACTTCACTAGGTGAAAAGTGAATGGCAGCACTAAGCAGCAGCAGCAACAACAGGCAATAGGCAAACGCACCATCGTACCGTACCGTCCGTCCCAATCTATTTCTAGTACTTCTTGTTGTTTTTTCTTTTCTTTTCTTTTTTCGGCTAAAAGAGACTTTTGAGGCGTGAGCAAAATTCAAAATTTCGAAAAAAAAAACAATGCAGCGCGCATGTCTGTAGCCCAATTATTATTACTGTGCGATTGCGTATAGATTATTATTATTACCTTCTACTACACGACACTACACTACACTACGCTATGTACACTAGACTACAATGAGAATGACAATATGAATGCGAATACATATACGAATACGAATGATATTATGAAATTATGAAATTAAATGCAATTTGGCCTTGACAGACGTTAAATGTGCCCATGGGGCACATACAAATTTTTGGTTTTTTTTTTTTTATTTATTAAAATTCAAATGAAATTTAACTGCGGCGTGCGTAAAAATCATGTCAATAGAAAAGTCATTAATAAGCTGTAAATGAATGAATGTAGGAATCACTGCTAGAGGCGTGAGACATGAGGCATGCAGCATAAAGCATTAGCTGATCTCCCCCGCAACTCCTTAACATAACGAAAATTTACCTCACAGTTGCCCCTCCCATTGTATAGTGTGTGGGTGCCACAGCGTTTGTCCGACGTGTTAGCCAATTAGCAGCTGTCAAATGTTGTTGACTCTTTCAGACTCAACGACGCGACGACGAGCAACGAGTGACTTTGGCCCTGACACTGAGGAAGAGCCAACGACTGCGATGAGATACATCAAGCACATTGACAGCTGCACTTGAAATGGATTTGATTTGGAGTTTTTTTTTTTTTGGTGTTTTCGGAGTTTTTTTTTGGAGTTTGGAAAGCGGTTCGAACATTAATTTGCCGTTGCTTTGCTTGTTTTGCTGTGACCAAGACTGAAACTATGGCCAAGTGTGTCTTGGGGTAAGGGAATTGAGTTGAGCTGAGCTGAGCTGCAGCAGAGTGCCTGCATTTTGTTTGTTTGAATCATTTAAGCTCTTAATGAGACACAACAACAACAGCAACAACAGCAATGGCAAACAGCAACAGTAACAGCAGACATCATTTTGTGGCATTCAAAGGAGCTCAGCATTTGCAGAGACCAAAAGGAGAAGAAGTTGAACAAGAAGAAGAGGAAGATGAAGACGCAAGACACCAAGACACATCCATTAAGCGCTTGGCTTTTGATGCGGACATTGAACCTTGAAATAGACCTTAACGAAAGAGAAAAACATACAGAGAACACACGCCATGAAAATAAAGGCGATGTGAAACAAACGAAAATAAGTTAGAAATGAAAACTGGTTTGGATTTAGCGAACTTAGAACCCTAAATCATCAAACAAAACAACTCTTACTCATATTAATAACAAAAACACAAAAAAAAAAGTAAAAAAAAAAAAATTAACAAAAAAAAATATATATATTTCGTTACAAAAGAATACATCAAAAATTGCGCCAGTTTAAGTCTTTGAGAAATTCTAATGCGCTTCCAGTCAATTTTCTTCAATTTAAACAAAATTAAAATTGAATAGAATTTAAAAAAAAAAAATTAAAATAAATTTACATGATTAATTTTTTATTTTTATTATTTTAATATAAAATTTATTGCATTTTTTGCGTTATTTAATTTAAACTATTTTAATTTATCTTATTTTATTTTAATAAATAAATTTTCCCAGTCAATTTTCTTCAATTTAAAGAAAATGAAAATTTATTAGAATTGGAAAAAAAATTTTAAAATAATTTTATTTTATTTATATTTCATATATTTATTTTAATTCATAATTTATTGCATTTTAGTTTATTTTACATTATTTATTTTAAACTATTTTAATTTTGCTAATTTTATTTGAATTAATTTTTTTTAATATTTTTATATTTTATTAAAAATTGTTTATTTTTTTAATTTACTTAAAATTTTTTTAATTTTTTTTTCCAGTCAATTTTTTTCAATTGAAAATTGAAAATTTAATAGAATTTAAAAAATTTTTAAATATTTTTATTTTATTAATTTGCTATTTATCTATTTTTATGTATAATTGTTTTAAATTCTTTTAATTTTAATTTATTTTACGTTATTTAATTTAAATATTTTAATTTATCTAATTTTATTTTAGTAGATTTTTTTTTAATATTTTATTAAAAGTTGTTTGTTTTTTTAATTTATTTAAAATAATTTTTTTTTATTTTTTTCTAGTAAATTTTCTTCAATTTAAACAAAATGAAAATTTAATTGAATTTGAAAAAAAAATGTAATATAATTTTATTTTATTTATTTTGCATATATTTATTTTAATTTATAATTTATTGCATTTTAGTTTATTTTGCATTATTTAATTTAAACTATTTTAATTTTGCTTATTTTATTTTAATTAATTTTTTTTAATTTTTTTTATATTTTATTTGAGTAATTTTTTATTTTTATTATTTTAATTCATAGTTTATTGCATTTTTGTTTAATTTAATTTAAACTATTTTAATTTTGCTTATTTTATTTTAATTATTTTTTTTAAATATTTTTATATTTTATTTCAATTTTTTTATTTATTTTTTTATTTAATTTCAATTTTTTTTTATATTAAAATGCATTTTGTAAAGTCAACAAAATATATATATAGAGAACTTTATTACCCTTCGCATTCACCTTACACTTGACAACTTAATGCCAAATGTCGAATAGCATGTAATCATTATGGGAATCTTTAAAGCGGATTCTAGTGGCGTCTGGCAAACGGAAATATTGAAAATCGCCTTAGACTTTGAGAGCTAGAGCTAGAGGTTAAAGCTACATATGTAGCGCTTGCATAAGTAAGTTCACGTAATCTACGATTTCTTGCATAAGCTCAGACCTCAGACCAATTCTAAGGCCGTTGATGCCAAAAGCAGATTTCATAGATCGCCAATAATCGCCAGCTGGAACATAAATGAATATAAAAATTAAAAAATACAAAAAAAAAAAAATAATAAATAAAGAAAAATGTGAAAAAATTATTGTTTTGACTAATTGTCTGCGAAATGAAGTCGTGCGCGCTAGCGCTGCTGCTGCTGATGTCGACGGCGATGCCGATGCCGATGATGATTATCATGTGAATAGGTGAATAGCTAGCTGACTGGAGCCCGGGCCCGGATAGGCAGCCTTGAAGCATTTTGCAGAAAAATATCGTCAAATTCAATTAAACTTAAATACTTGTCGAATCAATTTGCTTCATAAGTTTTTATTTTTTAAACATTTTTTTTTTTGTTCTCCTCTTCTACTTCTTCTTCTTCATCTTCTCTCTCTCAACTTTTAAACACACTTACTTCGTATTTGTTTTGCATTGAGCCAGGTTTATTTATCTATGATCGAGCCAAGCACCGAATGAACGATCGACCAATTGTCGCGACGGTCGAATTCAACGATGATCATCATCGTCATCGCCATCGTCATAGCCATCGCCATCGACATCGACATCGACATCGTCAGCTTGTGCTATTGTATGGTTCCAGCGCGTCTAATTGCTTCCTTGAAGCCAAGTTTTTGTGTAATAACGTTTGTTTAGCCAATTTCAATGAGGGCGGGAATAAAATATATATATATATATATATATGTTATATGACGGAAGTCGGAAGTGCACTTCTTTGATTTTAGGTTCAATTCTTAAGGCAATCCTTGAGTAACTACTACAACAACAACAACAACTGTTACTGCTGTGGCTACTCGTATTTTTGTACGTGACGTGATATTGGTCAGGTTTTTGGTCGAGTTTTTAGGTGACATTTGCGCACGCGCAGCACAGCGCCGGCAAACGACAAAATTTACGAGACTGTGGCAAATGGGCGACAAATTATGCCAAAATGAAAAGAGGCGTGACCGCTTTGGCATTTATGCTCATTTGGCTTGCCTTGGAAATGCTCCGAGCAGCGTTAAATTGTTAAACGGTATTGCTTGTCCACGTACCACATACATATAAAAAACATACACACACATACACACACATACACACACACACACACATATATATATACTAATGCATAGCGTGTTGCTTACATAGCTCGTAGGTGTTAGTTGATTTATTCGCGCGTTTTGCTGGCGTTTCTAATGCGACAATTACAGACAGTAGTCGCCAAGTTGCCAGATTCCTAGGCACTTGGCTGATTTATGGCGCCGCAAGTATTTCACGAAGCTATTTTGGCATTTGGCACACACAAATACACACACACATATATACATTAACGCCTAAATAGGTAAAAGTTTTTATTTTGATTAGAGCTGAAAAAAAAGAACTCTGGAGCGTTGCTTGCGGCTGGATTGTTGAGTAAATATGTCAGTTAAAACTTGACTTGAATAACCCTAAAACCCCAAACCATACACACGCACACCCCTGCCCCATCCCCCCCCATACCTACGCCTCTGTGCAACAGCAGCAGCATCGTTAAAACATTTGAGTAATTGGGCGTAAACTTGGCCCAGCTACCGGGCCTTAGGTCTCTGCTGTCTCATGTCTGAGCTCTACACTCTTTGGATAAATGGGAAGGGGAATCTCTCTTGGCAACAACCTAAGGCATTTGATTAATTTGACTTGTCGAAACTGATGCAAATTTTACTTCATTGTTGTTGTTATTGTTGTTGTTATTGTTATTGTTGTGATATGGCCAAAGGCATAGTAAACCCGGAGCTATTTGCTTTACGGTTCAGGTTCATTCATGGAATACGCTGGACTGGACTACGATGCGTCGTTCTGTTGTAGTGTTATGTAAACACTCGACTCTCAGCTCTAAATTCGCATAGCATTTGTTTTGTTTTTTTTGTTTTTCTATTTGTTTGTTTTTTTTTTATTTTTTATTTTTGTCTCTTCTTTTTTTTTGATATTTTTAGTTTCTGCTCTGCGTGCGTGTTTATGTTTTATATATTTTTTGCTTGTTCTTTTATTTTTCTTTATTTTATTTTTTTTTATATTTTTTTTTGTATTTGTTCAAATGCAAAATCAAAATTTATGCAAATTTTATTTTCAACAGCAAAGAGAACAAGCCCAGAAAAATATTCAGTAAAAAATAAAAAAAAAAATATAAATCTTTAAATATATTTACAGTTAAAGGCGGCATCGTTCACTGTTGTTGTTGTTATTTTTTTTCTCTCTCTCTTAGGGTTTTTTTTTGGGTTTTTTTTTTATTTTTCTAGACGTATACTTTTTGCATTGGGTGTTGGGAAAGTGCCCCAAAGCCGAGCATTAAGTTCAGTGAACCTCTCGTTCATATCGAATGATGTTTAGCGGCAGCAACAGCAGTAGCAAGCAGCAGCAGCAGGCAGCTGGTGGCACTCATTAAGGAAACATAATTTTAATTCTAATTCAAAATCCCATTTCACTGCGACTGCCACTGACATTGCTACTGTTACTGCCACTGCTACAGCTACACTGGAGGGAAGGCGAGGGGAGGTGAAGGGAGATCTTTTGGGAGTATCTCTTTTTACTTTTAATTATAATATTCTTCAATGCTGAGAAAAGTGAACTTGAGCTACAAAGTTCAACATTTCAGTTACGTCTATAAAATGACTGGCTCGCCGCACTGTCTGAACTTATTACGTTCGTTGCGGTCACTGTCATCGTGCGTCGTCATTTTATCTAATCATTTGCATGCGATCGGAGCAAGCAACCAACCACCAAGTGAACCAAGCGAACCAAGTGGCCAAGCGACCACAAAAAGAATCATTCTAAATTCTAAACTATCAACTACTGGATGGCAATAAACGTTATGAATAAGCGGGCTTAATTTAAAGAGATCTCGTTCGCTCCCTGGAAAAAGAAGCGTTTATAGTTTTTATTCAAGAAGCAGCAGCAAAAAAAAAAAAAAAAAAAACATTAACTGTTGGCAGTTAAGTTGCCAAAGTGTTCTTTGTGCTTTTACCCCCATCGCATTTTAGATTTTGAAATCTTATGTATTATCGCAGCAGGTAAATATATTTGTATATAAATCATTGACGAAACGGTTGACAATAAATTATATGTAGTATCTGCTGTGATTTTTCTTAATGTTTGATGACTGTCACTTAGTATCTTAGACTCTTAGTCTATCTGTCGGCTAGTTAAACGCACTTTTGATCTCATGTATGTTATAAAAACTGAACCATTCATTGACTTTTTAAGTTTAAGCAGATTATAAAGAATATCATTAATTTATTTTTATTATTATTATTAATATTAATATTAATATTAAGTGTGCAAGAATATATATTTGTTGCCTAATGACAATAATAATCACTTTTAGCTTTAAGCGCTGCCAATAATTTTCAATAATTTAAAGATTATTTTTAACATTTAACAAGACACAAAATAAATTGTGCAAAAATAAAACGATTAAATATAAAATTTTATTTACTAAAAATGGTGAGAAAAATCATAAACATTTATTTTACACATATATCATGAAAAAATAAAATACAAAATTAATTTCAACTATGAATTTATATATTTTTAACAAGTGAATTTTTTGACTGATTTTTTTTTTTTTTGCAAGTCTGATCATGTCGATGACTCGAGCACTTAATGCTAAAGAATAGGCATTTCCTGTATTCTTTTTCTTCATCATTATCATCATCAACAACAACATTATTATCATTATGATCATCAAGATCATTAAAAAAAAAAGTTAAAATAGCCAACGATAGTTGGCAAAGAGCTTAGAGGTTTTTATGGATCCTGGACACATAAACACTAGATGGCAATCCACATCAAACATCAACATCATTTGGGCTTCTTTTTTTTTGTTTTTTTGCCAATTCCTTGCTTACAACATATACTACATACATATATACATACTTATGCGTTACGAGCGTTATAGTAGAAAGATCCATTGCCGTTGGCTGCATTTTGAAAGCGTTTTTTTTCTTTTTTTTTTTCTTCTTCCTCTTCCTCTTTTTATAAGACGGTATTTCTTTCATTCCCACAATTTGATTGCATCAATAAAAAAAAGAAAAAAAAAATCCAACATTGGTCCCCCACTTCCTCAGCAAACCCCCCTCCCGCAGGGTCTTTCCTATAGAATCATACTATACATCGCTCTTGGATTCAACGTTCACCGTTCATTGCTTTTAATGAGCAGTGAAAAATTCTTCATTTTAGAACACACAGAGGGATTGACAATGAAAATGAGGTACAAACTAGAAGCCGTACCCATCCGTAGATAGTTTTATTTATAGCATCACCTAAGTGTTGCCATTAAAAGCTTTCAGGGCCTCCACTCTGCTCAGCTGCCTTGGTCTGTCGGTTGACTGTCTTTGGTAAGAAAAGACATTGCCAATTATTTTGCAACAGGCTTTGTCCAAATGCTGCTGCTGCTAGTGATGCTGCTGCTTTTGCTGCTATACCTGCTGCAGCTGCAGCTACTCTGTCTGGGATCCTTGATGAGAGGCGCCAAAGCGCCAACACCCCTTGCTGCATATATATTGAATGCTATATGCTATATGCTATATGTTACGAGTATATGGCAAAACATGGCCTGAACTGCATTACAGAAATGGCCAGCAGTGACCAACAGTGGCCTGGCCTTAACACACAGCTTCGTCGCACGCACGAGTACTCAACATTCCTGTCAGATTTCTGGCCCCATCCATGCCATGGCCAAGCCAATGAGCCGTGCTAATTAATAATAAAAAAGAAAAGAGATAAAAAAAAAAAACAGAAACAACAAAACAAAAAAAAAAAAATTGAAAATGAAAATCGAACAGGAAGACACACAGCTTGGGCCTGGGCCCTATAGAAACAGTCTGCATAAGTTTATTTTTAGACAATAAACTGACGATGTGGCACTGCAACCTACCAACAATAACAACAACAACTTCTACCACTACTACTACTACTACTATGAGCAACGGCTAATGGTAATGAGCTGCAGGTTGTTTACAGTTTAGCTGCGGCCTTGCAGTTCTGCTCCACGCCCCTTTTACAGCCCCATGGCAAATTTATTAACCAGCATCAATCTGTTGGCATTAAATACATTGCGCATCGTTGATTAGTATTGTCAGTTCTGCAGCTTGTAAGGACCGTTGAGTGTGAAGGGGGTGGAGGGGTAAGGGACGCACGTAACCCCCAAAAAAAAAAAAAAATGTGCCGTTGAATGGCCTTCAACGTCCTTGACTGTACATTTAGCTATCAAACGGGTCTCTAATTATATATTTTTGCTTATTATTATTGAGCCTCTCGATTATAACTGATGTTATTGTTATTGTTATTATTATTAATATTATTGTTGCTTTGTGCAGCTCACGTTTTTTTTTTTCTGCGCTCGCCAAATATTGTAATTTATGTGAATAATGCGATGCGAATCTTTCTGACGTTCGTCTACTATTAGCAAACAATTTGTATTGTCTGATAGTTAATCATTGCTAACGTCATCGATTTATTTATAAACAATATTATTAACGCCCCAACACATTAGTTTATTGATTATGTATGTTTGTATATTTGTTTTATGAATGTGTGTTTTATGGTAATAGCCAGTGGCATTTTCACTTGTTAAATAGGCCAAGTTAGTAGCAAGGGCATAATGCACGCTTTAAGGTTAAAAATGGGTGGAGAATTCATTTATATTAAATCCTACAAACTTTTGCAAAAGATTGAAAATTACCTTAAATAAGAAATAATAATAGTATAATAAACAAGTAAAAAAGTTATAGTCGAGTATGCTCGACTATATAATACTCGGTGGCACTCGCCAATTTTAAGTTAATTTAAATTTTGGAATTTGAAATGTGTATAACATCCATGTTAATAATCCGATCTGTACCAAATTTTAACACAACGTCCAGACAACGTTCAGTCATGTAACTTGTCTGGGTGAGCTCAAAATCGTTCTTATCGATTTGTGGAGGCGGAGGGGGCGTGGCAAAAATCCAAAATAAACTTGATCTGCCTGCAACAAGCACTTTGAATTCTCTAGCTCTTATAGTCTCCGAGATCTGTGTGTTCATACGGACGGACAGACGGACATGCTCCAATCGACTCAGCTGTTGATCCTGAGTTAGAATATATATACTTTATGGGGTCGGCCACGCCTCCTTATGGGTGTTACATACATTTGCTGCTGTCACTAACTCAATATACTCTTGGTACCCAATGGGCACCGAGTATAAAAATAAACTCTTAACAATTCCATACAATAAAAAAAAAACTCTAAAAAATCCATATGAAATGACTAGAAAATACCAAAAGCTATAAATTAAATTATTTAAAATCCTTATTCGCAAAAGAGGCTTAAAATCACCTAAAACTACATAATTAATAAAAGCACTAAAAAATCCATATGAAATAAATTATATACTCATAGTATAAGTATAGTGAATATTTGCATATGCATGTGTATGTGTGTGTGCGTATGCATGTAAAAGCACTTTATGTGCTGATTCTGTTGGTGAGCAAAAGGCGAATGAAATCAAAAAGTCATCATCGCGCGAGAGATCAACGGGAACCCAATTTCGTTGGTGGATCTTAGCGAATTTTGCACGTGTGAATGTGCCTAATGAGTATTCAATTGATGCAGAAAGTCCAGAGACCGAATAAATCGAAAAATTTCAAACAGTTTGAAAAGACATTATCTATCTCGTATACGATGCGTACGTACACATGGTAGATCGTTCGATTCGAAATTCGATTAGTGTGCAAAAGTAAAAAAACAAAAATATATATATATATAAACAGAATCATAAAAATTATTGAAGAACTGCGGGGCACTTGAAGAAGCATGCGCAGCAGCAAAATTAGAAAGAAGTGCGCCAATACAAAATACAAATTGGGTCAATAGGAAATGAAAAGTGAAATTTCAGTTGAAAAGTTTTTATTTTTATATACTTTTTTTTTTTTGCCATCAGCTATCAGATTTTCTTTTGTTGTGTGCAAAATTCAACATACACACAGACACATGCACAATACATATGAAGTACACTTTGTATATTGGCAAAAGGAACTTGCTATTTAAATATCATTAATTTCTGGGTTAAGCCTTTGTTGCGAGCACTTGAAAATTTGCCACCGTGTAATCAGGCTTTGACAGCATTCAACAGCAGCAACTGCCCGCCGCCCTAAGGCATTTCATTTCAGTTCATCTGTTGAACCAATGGAATCGTGTGAAGAAATTGAACTGAATTATTGTAGACTTTAGCTGTATAATTATTTTGGACATGTCAAAAGCAAAAAGAGATTTCTGAAAGTTCAAGTTATCTTTTTGTTTTTTTTTTTGTATTGTTTACATTGTAAGTTGATTTAACAAATAATCGATAACTATTTGTGCTTATAGCATCGATTTCACTTTTAACATAGAAGAAGAACAATTTGATATCGATTATCGATAAACTTGCAGCACATCAATGACTGTTAAAAGCCATCAAGGCCTTTTTAATATATATAAAACACATTTAAAAATGTTTAAAATATTTAAATAAGCAATAAAATTTAATAACTATTAATTATGCATGTTTTGAGTAAATTGTAAACAATGTTTGTCAAATGCTTTACGATATAATCAATTAGCACGATTTATGTTGCACTTGCTGCAAGGCAGCAGCATCATCACAATCACCAAGTGACCGCTTGGCCCCCCGGCAATAGTTCCGTCTCCAACTATTGGCACTAGCCGCAGGCGTGACTCATCCATGAAACGTTCACAGCATCCAAAAGGTAAAATAAAGACAGAGAAAGAGAGAAAAAATAGAGAAATAGAAACAGAAAGAGAAACAGAAACAGAAAAATACAAGTTCGTGCCAAACGAGACCTTCTGCAGTTTGGGTTGACGCATTGGAGAACCTGCGATTCAGTCAACTTAGATGAGCAACAACAAAAGCAACAATAGCAGCAGCATCAGCAGCAGCAGCAACAACAGCAAATAGTAAAAAAAACCTTAAAATCCCAAGTACACTAAAAACCAAGAGTAAGTATGTAAACGTCGACGTTCGACGTAATTAAAAAGGGTGCGTAGAACGTCGACAATCAAGTTACATGGCATAATCATAAAAATCGCAGAATGTTCAAGAGGAAGAGTTGAAAAAAAAAATATATATATATATATGTTTATAAACAAAAACAAAAAAAAAAAAACGTTATGAATAAAAATAAAAATAACGAGCTAATAAAAGCTCAAACAGCGACAGCAACAGGTGCGAATGTGCGAGTGTGTAAGTGTCTATCTATGTATGTGTGTGTGAGTGTGAGTGTATGATTATGATTATGAGTGTTTGTGAGTGCTGAAAGGGCCAGCATAGCACATTAAATTTGTGGCGGCCGATGACGCGACAACACAACAACAACAACAGTAACAACAACAACAGCAAAGCTACAAACAACATTTTGCTATCAATGAACAATGAGTATTAATTTTAATAAATAATCACATTAAAAATATTACTTATACGATTTGCTGTTAATGTTAATGTTGTTGCTGCTGTTGTTGCTGTTGCTGTTGTTATTTCTGTGGTTTTGCATTGCCTATGATTGGGGAGGTTATCTATTGACTAGAGACTAGACAAGGCACGCTTGAGTCATCTTTCATCTCATCTCTCGCCTCATCTCGGAACATGCTTAAAAACGTATTATTGAAGACGGAAATGAATGCCAGGAAAAAAATAAAAAAAATATATTAAGAATATTGTATATAAATACGCAAATAAAAAAAAAATAAATTATATATAAAAATAAAAAAAAAAATATGAGAAAAAAAAAAAACGTTATGCATGGAGGTAAACAGATGCCAAAGAATAAATTAAATTTATGTTCGTATGTATTAAAGTTACCAGGCACATAACTATCTAACTATGTGGAAGAATCTCTTACACATCAAAACATCTCAACAGATCGTTGAGTTTTTTTTTTTTTTTTTTTTACTTAGCTGTGTTTAAATTTAAACACTGAGCTCAGCTCTTTTGGCATTCCAGAGTCCGAGTCTCAGACATAAGTATGTCTGTATATATGTATATAGAATTCATAGTTAAAGAAACTAAAAGCGTTATCAGTTTTATGACTATAAGATTATTCTATGCGAGGGATTTTACTTTCCAGCTTTATTTTTTTTTTTGTAGCTCGAATATTCCAGAGGACTGGCACTACAGTTCTTAAATTACTAACAAAACAAAGCATATTGATCTAATGTCTAGCTTCTTTTTTTATACTCTTTCAAAGAGTATATTTATTTTGGCCTGGAGTTTGGTATACAGAGTCCCTATGGTTTAAGTTGAACGTATTGGATCACTGAATGTATCGGCCGCCATAGGAACAATTGGTGGAAAATTGAGTTTTTTTTCTTACAGAATATACGTTTAGTGATAGCACACATATGTCTGCAAAATTCAGCTAAAAATTGCAGAATTTAAGTTTAGTGATGGCACATACATGTTCCCTAAATTTAATCCAAATCGGACAACTATATAATATAGCTGCAATAGAAACAATCGTTCAAAAATTGACTTTTTTATATGAAAAATTTAGATTTTAAGCCTGCAAGTGTATAAAATCTTCGACATGTCGAAAATAATTTTTCTTCATTTATTTTTTTAGTCAATTTTTTTTTTTTTTCTTAATTTATATTTTATTCTTCATATATTTTTTGTGGGTAAACAAAACATTTGCAAAGCGGCAACAAAAAAAAAAATAAAATAAAAAAATAAGAAACAAAAGATGATAAATGATGCGTAGTTGTGCAGTTGGCCAACAAATAGTTGTGTTTACGTATGTTTTAATAAAGCTTAACTAATTAAACACACTCTACAACATACACAGCGCGAGAGGGACAGAGAAAGAGAGAGAGTGAGATGGGGAGTAAACATTTGCGTGTTGTTCATCTAATATAATAAATTAAATAATATATTAAATTTGTATTTTATGTTATATAAAACACTTTAATTAAATAAATATTGCATCGAAATTAACGAATTAAGGTGCTTGAACTTATCGAAGGACGGAAATGCTTTTGAAAATTGAATTCAACGAATTAACATTTCATGATGATCAATAGTTAATATTTTTTTTTTCTATGTATTTATAGAGATGTTTAAATAAATGATTTTTAAGCTCAGGGTGAATCTGCAATAATCTTTATCTATAGATTTCTTCATTAGATCTTTCAATATCAATCAAATTCTTCTTCATTATTTATGTTGTATGATTGCCTAGACACGGTGAATTATTCTTGAAGAGATCACCGATCGTAAACAGATTCAAGTATGTGGCAAGAAATGTTGCTAGCAAACCAAAGATAAGCACACCCATGGTGCAGGATACATCACATTGCAGACGATGTAGCAGACGCACCAAACGCAACCAAAGGCCGCGTGGTGTATGCGGCCTGCTGGCGACTAGCAATGGCTCCATTTCCAGCTCGACGGGATCATAGTTAAGATCCAGTGGTACACTACCATAACTAGCTTCTGCAGCGATACGTTGATGCACTAACTCCATGCGGCGTATGCGACGATATAGCAGTGGCGGCAATATAAATACCAGTGGTCCCGTTATAGTGCCACCAACAACATCCATGAGTGCATCAAAATTTGGCACAAACTCAGCAACAAGCACTTCCAGTGCCAGCACAGAGGAACGTATAAGTACGCGCTTGCAGGAGAATGCTGTAAAGGACAAAAGGCAAATGAAATTCATTGATTTGCATTATTAAAGGATTTTTATATGTACTTACACTCGGGCAGTTTGAAGTAGTTCTCAATCTGTAGAAACATTGCTGAACTTGCCACAGTAACCGAGAAGCATAATTGCAGGGACATCAGTATGAGCATGATGTAGAAGGGAACACTGGAAGGCAGCGATTGTAGCAGATTGCTGGCAATCATGGAACCAAACTTAAAGGCGGCTATAATGGCACCGACAATAGCCACGCTGCAAGTGACTAAACAAATTGAAATAAACGAGCTGCCAAGAGAGGAAGAGCAAGAGAGAGAGTGTGTGAATATTTACTTACTGGCAATTCCACTGAGCGCTGCCCAGGACACTTGTGACTTGCGCTTCATATCAATTTGC
Organism: Zaprionus obscuricornis; assembly: GCA_037044475.1. Classification (NCBI taxonomy): domain Eukaryota; kingdom Metazoa; phylum Arthropoda; class Insecta; order Diptera; family Drosophilidae; genus Zaprionus; species Zaprionus obscuricornis. Next base: position 30,767 of record JBAMBR010000106.1, on the reverse strand, counting down.
AGTGTAAGCAGCACCGGATGAATATCAAATTGAAAGGCTAGAATGCTATAGCTCTTGAGTATGGTCAGGAATCCAGGCAGCTCTGCGAAAAACAAGCTAATAGTACATGTTCAACTTCAAAACAACAAAACTCACCCATAGACACCCCCTGAAATGGTATACCTAGCGCTGGTGCATCAAAGAGACAATACCACAGCAATGCCACAATAATAATCATAACACAAACAGCAACAATTGCCAAGCCGCTAAATAAGAAAGAGAGAGAGAGCGGAACTAGAGCATAGAATATACATATTAATATAATTCCAGGCTTACCGCATATGTTTTGGACTACCAAGCCACATGAATGGACAAATGATAAGACCCACAATTATAGCCCAATAACAGTAGGAGAAATTATAATGACCAGCGCTCATGCGCAGTACAACATGCTCAAGATTCTCAGCTGCCATGACAATGCTGGGCACAGCCAAGGCAAAGATACTTAAATCCAATAATATCGATACCAATAGACTAACATAAGGACCGAATGCTAGTTCAGCTAATGCTGCATACGGATAATTACGTTTATGCAATATCGATGGATCCAAATATTCAGCCATAGTCCAACATTGTGATAACAGGAACGATGTATACATCTGTAGAAAGATAATGGAGAGCACTAACAGTACACCAAAGTATCCTAGACGTATGAGTAGTGCAGGTAATGTCAGAAATGGAAAGATGCCAAATAAATCGACAACATAGAGTATGGCAATAAATAGTGAAAGACTTTCAGGTTCATTCTCGTAGGCGCGAAAGTGTGGTAATGCGCTAAAACGCGAACGCGATAAAAATGGTAATTGATCATGTTGATGCGATGGTGTTAGTAAAACGGAAGGACGCCGCTTTGGTAATGCAAAGGATGGTGCTCGCGAGGGTCGTGGTGCTGGCTTAACATTCGAACGTCGAAAGAAAAACATACGCATTGCCAACGTGTATGAACTTTACGCAACGACTGGACGCGCACAACTGATGTTAGTGCTTCTAATGCTGCAACAAATACTGAGAAATGAAATAGCAATAACAACAATAACAAGAAGTTTGTCATATGATATGACATGCAAACTGCAACAGAAGGAAGCCCTGAGAATGCAACAAACGCAACACTTCAGTAGCACTGTATGCTTTGGCCACGAGTATGAGGCAAGTTCAATGCCTTCACTTTGATAAAATGACCCAATAGTACGAAAAAAAAAAACAAAATTAAAGAATGAATCTCTATATAGCTTTAACTATATTATAATAACATATATATATGTAGATATATAATAAGATATACAATATGTGTGTGTGTGATAACAAATATTAAGCAAGTTCAACATTATCATTATCATGACCATTATCATGTTCATTATTTATATATATGTATCCTATCATCCTGTATCATTTCCAAAAACAATTCCGCTTGAGATTCAGATTTTAAATCTGTTGTATTTGACTTATCTTTGGTTTCTTTGCCTTATTCTGTAAATAATAGATAAGATTAGATAAACAAAGTGTCAAGAAATTCACATATTACCTCAATTGAATCACTGATGCAATTGCCTTTACCCTCCACTGTGATCACCTGTACAGCTTGTCCGGGTCCAGAACGATTTAGTAGCAACTTTGTGCTGCCACGTGATGTTTCGCCACAGCAAAAGACACGTGCTGCTGCCACTGGCTGTGTCAATGGACTATCAGATTCATCCATATCATGCTCGGAATGTTCATTGTCAAGTAGAACTGAGTTCTTGTTGTTGTCCATGTATGTGCGATTAAAATTCAAATGATTTGGACGCAATGCATCCTTTATATACTTACTATACAATCCATATAATATATAATTTGTAGGCATGTCAGTATAATAATTATAATAACAACAACAACAACTTAGTCATAGTAATTAAATGAATTAATATGAATTTGTTTAAGAATTATTTTAGTGCAATTCGTGATGATACGTACACTGGAAAACTCAATAACAAAAAAAAAAAAAAAAAGAGTAACAACAAAATTTAATTTTTAATCTATTATTAACTAAAATAAATATATGAGACAATATCATATACATATGACTAAAAAAAAATTTAAAAATTTTGTTTGTTTTTTCTTTTACATGCAGGAAAGTGTACGACTAAAATTTTGGAATTGCGAGAAGAGTTTTCTATTCTTTGGGGTAGATTATTTTCTGATTTTGGTCTTTTATTCACTCACACTCCATGAAAAGATGCCACTGGACGAGTAGTGCTTGATGTGATTGTTGTTGTTCTTGTTGTTGATCTTGATGTTGGTGCCGCTGCAGCTTCAGTTCATATTGAGTTGTTGCTACACCTACATCTAAATGGTGCATGGTGCATGAAAGGCATCGTCAAGCAACGCTCTTAGGCGTCCCCTCATCTTGCCTTTTGATTTTACACAAAAAAGAGAGATACAAATAGTTTTTGGTTGCTTTTGTTGCAGTTGCATTTTGACCAGTCATTATATGTATCTATATGCTGTGCTGTGTGTGTGAGTGTGTGTATTTGTATGTGTGTGTGCCATGTGACAGATGCAACAAGTGGCACTAACTAATGCCACCTTCAGTGTACGTATCAGTTTTGATGCTTTGTGTGCCAAAAAAATAAATGTGACTAAACATGTTTAAGTGGACGGCTAAGCACTTACGATTTTATATTGTACATGCCTTGACGCATTATATAATTAAGCACCGAATCATCCAATAAATATTTAACAGATTCACCACGATTAAGTAAACGACGTACTAATGATGAGCTAACCTCGTTGGGCACCCAATTTGTTATTAATGTTATGTTTTTCTAAAAAAAAAAAAACAATAAAAATTATTATATTTTATAAATATTGATAACAGATATAATCACATAAATCACATTAGCTACATACCCGATATTTGGTTAAAATGTCCGATTCAAATATAAATTTCTCTGGATTTGATCCAGAACGTGAAATGACCACCAATCCATAATTAGCAACAATTTCTTCAATCTGAAAAAAAAAGTTCATGTGTTATAACAGAGATCGCAGCAATGTCAGTAAAATAAAACTTACATCTTGATTTGCCCACAATCCGGGCACAGCAAAGGATTCTAATAAATCAGCTCCACACAATAGCTTTAGACGTATTGGATCTTTGCGATCACGTAGACCTAGTGGTAGCCAGCCAGGTATGACACCATTTTGTTCCTCATCGCCAGGAGAATTAATATAATTGTTTAAGAAATTCTGATGATACTGTAGTACGGACTGTGTACGCATCCATTGTGGCTGATGAACTTCCCAGTCGGACAAGCGAATCCAATTGGAGGTTTGCAAAGCCAGCTTTACCATTGCACAGCGATCCAGTGAAGGTGCCAATCCCTTCTTTCCATATGAATCATGTGTAGGTGATATAATGCCTCCAACAACCTTGTGCGTTGCATTTATTTCAAAATAATCTTTTGCTATTTCTGTTTACATCGTGTGGAGTCAATGTCAATGTCAAATATCGATTTGATTACCGGCCAAAAATAAATCATTTACTCACCGAACAATCTGAGATGCATAGGCGTGGGAGGACTGAAGCATCCACACGCTATGAGTGCAACGCGAGGCAACATGCAACTTGATTCCTCAATATAAGCCGACATCGGTTGGTTAAAATTCTCACCGAAATGTTATTGTGTTAAATCGTGTTTTTATTATGCTAATTTCACCATCTGATGGCTTTACACCGCAACCTCAACGAAGAAAATCGATAACTGTGCGCAGCACTGCCAACTTGTGTGAAATTTACCAGTTGACTCATATTCGATAAGTTTCAGAACAACTAGTGACAGATATCGACTACAAAATTAAATATGGCGTCGTCGTGCTAAACGGTATTTGGCTCTGGCTCTTTGACGAAAATTTTTGTAATAACATTTATCATTCTTGTTCGTAAACGTTGTGCATTGTCAATCGCGCGAACAGACGCATGGTGTTTTTGTCTTTCCTTCCAACGCGCCTCCTTATTCATAATATTTTAACTTAGACGAAACAAAGTGCCGAGTGCAAAAACAACGAACAACGGAGAGAGAGAGAAAGAGAAAGAGAGGAAACGACGTCGACAAAATGAAAATGCATTTGTGAATTTTCGCAGACACGCATAAGCCCATCGAACTCTTCAAAGGATAGGGATAAAACACGCTGTGTCCAGTGTAACCATAACGAAGGCCTTGGATACGAAGCATCAGCAGCAGCAGAAGCAAGTCAACCACCAACAACACCCAACAGCAACAGAACACAATGGCGCTTGTAACAGTGCAGCGTTCGCCAAGTGTGGCGGGCTCATGCTCAAATTCGGTGAGTTATACATAATATATACATATATATATATATATATATATATATATATATATATATGAATATGTGTATATATAAACAGGAAGTGGGCCTGCAAAATATGATAGATGTCCCATTTCTATGTAAGGTGCATTTAGTGTATGTAGCTGCAACAGATTTAAAATTGTTTTGTGCATATGTGTGCGTATAATTGCTCTCTTTCTCTCTCGCTCGCTCTCATTTCGATAATTTCTTGCTTTGTTTTGGTTACGCGTTGTTAATGGAGCTTATTGAAATAATAGAAAGAGGGTCGGGTCGAAGAGGCCAGTCGAGTGTTGTTTGACCACCGTCCATAAAAACTTCCTGTGCGTGTTCCGTTCTACTGAATGATCCTGTGTCGTGTTAACAGGCTTTACATATGGCCAATTCATTTCATAATATAGAAATAAATATAAATAAAATGAATATATATGTATATATATATACAAAAGCAACATCAGACTGGAACAGTTTTGGTCTCTGTTCTCCTCTCTCTACTCTTCTCTTCACTCTCTCTCTCTGCATGTTTGTTCGTTTCGTCTTGTTGTTGTGGGCGTTTTGTCAGCGTCATCATCATCATCATCAGTCGCGCCACGATTCGCGCATCTGTTTATTGTTCACTTAGCTTGTTGTTGTTGTTGTTGTTGTTGTTGCTTCTGTTGTTGTTATTTATTGTTGTAACTCATGCAAATCCGAGCAGACGTCTCGACGTCGCAGCTGCCACACCATAACGCCTCGTGCGCCGCACTCTCCCATTTCCAATAGAATTTGAAAATTTTGCATTGCCTTATTTGTAGTTTTGTCAACGTCTATGCGATAATTTTTTTTTTCTTGCTTGGTTCCGTTAACAAAAGAGAGACGATGGTGACGGTGACGATGGCGTTGGCCATGTCCCGCCCCCAAAAATAGTTCTCAAGACCTTGGATCACGGGGTACTGCCCTTGGAATATTTATTCGTCAGGCAAATAATGTAAACATTGGCATCCATCTCTTTCGCTCTCTCGCTATGTGCTTGCTGTCTTGCATGTGTGATATGTGCCCCACTATACTCTCGCTCTCACTCTCTTGTGCTCTGGTTCTCTCTCCCATTATGATTATTATTATTATTTATTTTTTTTTTTTTTTACAAAGCAATTTATCAAGTTTGTTTGGTTATGAATTTCACTTACTCCAAAATGCCACAATCTGATTTTATATTTTGTATACAGCGTTGGGTGAGTCAGATGTGGTATGGGAAAGAACGAAGAAAATACAAAAATATATAAATAAAAAAAAAATAAGAGAAAAACAAAAAAAAAAAAAACAGGAAATGATAGTAACATAAAAATGTCATATTTATTTCCATTACAGGATGGCGAAGCTGACGACGACGAAGGTAACGGCAATAATAACAGTAACTGTAATAACAAAAGTGAGCGAAGTGAATGTTACTTTGCTGGCAAAGGCACCGCCATGGTATTGGCCCTTAAGGATATCCCACAACATGCTGAACGACGCCTTAGCACAGATTCAACGCGCTCCAGCAACAGCACACAAAGCAACAATTCAGATATACAGCTGCATTTGCAGTCCATGTTCTACTTGTTGCAACGTGAGGACACCTTGAAAATGGTATGTTATGATGTGTTCTTAAATCTGTTTGTGTTCTAATTTAATTAATGCGTCATTTTGGGTTTTTTTTTTTCTTTCTTTTTTTGCTTTTCTTTGTAGGCTGTTAAACTGGAGTCACAGCGATCAAATCGAACGCGTTACCTTGTGATTGCATCGCGTAGCTGTTGCCGCACGGCGGCTTCTAGTGAGCGACGCACCAAAATTATGCGTCATAATTCAGTTAAAGCAGCGCCCAGCGCCACGCCAGCACCACCTGGCACACCTGTTGCCCAGCGTCAGTTATCAGTGGATAGTCACAAAGCTCATCATCAGCAGCAGCAACAACAACAACAACAGTTACAGCAACAGCAACAGGCAAATCAAGAGAGAGAAGAGACAGCTAAGCGTCTGTCGGAAACGGCCGTCAATCGACAAAGCCTTAAATGTGATGCGGATGGAGGAGGACGTGAGGGTCAACTTCCTCCAACTGGCGCCGGCGACAGCAACAAAAATACCTCGGCAGGCATGGAGGAATCATGTCTGTTGGGCATTGACTGCAATGAGCGCACCACCATTGGCCTGGTTGTGCCCATACTTGCCGATACCACCATTCATCTTGACGGTGACGGGTAAGTCTTTAAATTTGTTTTTCAGTGACATTGACAATAACATTCAAATTAATTTTATTATACTTTTCTATAGCGGATTCAGCGTTGCTGTCTATGAGAAGACTCATATATTTAAGCCAGTATCGGTACAAGCGATGTGGTAATTATTTTAACTGAATCATGATCAATTATTTTTGGCTATTTGCTTTAATTTTGTTGATTTGTCATTTTAGGTCGGCGCTGCAAACGCTACATAAAGTGTCTCGAAAGGCTCGTGAAAACAATTTCTATCCAAGTGGTCCATCGCACGATTGGCTAAGCAGCTATGAAAGTCGCATTGAGTCGGATCAGTCGTGTTTAAATGAATGGAATGCCATGGATGCTCTTGAAAGTCGACGGCCCCCGTCACCAGATGCCATAAGAAATAAGTAAGAAAAACAGAAAAAAAAAATACAAATTAATGAATCTTACTAATTGCTGTTAATAAACAGTTAAAATGCATTTTAATTAATGTTATGTCAGGCATCAGCTGTTTTATTAAATCAACATTGCAAATTTAACAGTAAAAATTATAAAAAAAAATATATATATACAGCTGTGATATTTGATGAGAATTTAATAATTTATTAATCTGTTTTCTGTGAAAATATGGTTTTAAACATCTGTGGTTTTTGTGTTATTACAGACCAACCGCCAAGGAGGAAACTGAAAGTGTCATTAAAATGAAGCTTAAAGCAATTATGATGTCTGTGGATTTGGATGAGGTGACATCAAAATATATACGTGGTCGTTTAGAGGATTTATTGGATATGGATTTGGGTGAATATAAATCGTTTATTGATGCTGAAATGCTTTTGATATTGGGACAAATGGATGCGCCAACAAAAATATTTGAGCATGTCTATTTGGGATCCGAATGGAATGCTAGCAATCTAGAGGAGCTACAGAAAAATGGGTTCGTTTTGTTTGCAAAATATATATATATATATTTTATTCCATTCCAGAAATAGAATTTATATTAATTATTATTTTTCTCCCTTTATCTATCAATAGTGTTCGTCACATTCTAAATGTAACGCGAGAGATTGATAACTTTTTTCCTGGCACCTTTGAATATTTCAATGTGCGCGTCTATGATGATGAAAAGACTAATCTACTTAAGTATTGGGATGATACATTTCGCTATATATCGCGAGCTAAAGCTGAAGGTTCCAAGGTGCTGGTCCACTGTAAAATGGGCGTAAGTCGTTCCGCTTCCGTTGTCATTGCATACGCAATGAAAGCCTATAAATGGGAATTTCAACGTGCATTGCAACATGTTAAGGAGCGACGCAATTGTATTAAGCCAAACAAGAACTTTCTCAATCAGCTAGAGACATATAGTGGCATGCTGGATGCCATGAAGAACAAAGAGAAATTGCAACGTAGTAAGAGTGAGACTAATTTAAAGAGCACAAAGGATGCACGTTTACTGCCAGGCAGTGAGCCAACACCATTAATACAGGCGCTCAATCAAGCCAAATCAAAGTCGAGTGGTGAAACGGCAACGGTAATTGAACAGCATGATGGCAATGTCACTGTTCGTGGTCAGCATCGTAGGAGCAGCGCACAAAAGCAACGACGTTTAATGCGTCGCTCAAGCAGCACATCGCCGAAGACACAGAGTGCCGTGGAAGTGACCAAACAGCAAAGTCAATCCATGGAAAATTTAACACCAGAGCGCAGTGTGGCCGAGGAGCCAAAGAATATGCGATTTCCCGGTAGTAATGGTGAGAACTATAGTGTAACACAGAATCAAGTGTTGCACATACAGAAGCATACGCCATTATCAGTACGTACACGTGTACATGATCTCGAGGCGCATCAGGAGCCACCGCGCCGTAATCTGCTAATGTCAATGTCACAGACACAGACACAGCAGGCTTCAACATCAACATCAGCACAGGCACCAACGCAATCCCAGGGTACCGTATGGACTTCACAGTCTAAGCTGATAACACAAACATCATTTTCACGCCAAGATTCCAGTTCATCTGAGGTCTTCCCAACCGTAAATCCTCAACTGGACGAGCGAGAAAAACGTCAACGTCGCAAAACACAATCGTGGACGGAATCGCTTGGACCCAGCGGTGGCATTATTCTGGACGCTTACTCCCTGCCCCATCAGTCGAATGTAACGCCCAGTGCAGTATTACGCACTCGCGGTCCTCGCCAGCCATCACGCCATGCCAGCTGGGGATCTGGCGATAATCGCAGTAGCTTGCCGCTACGCACCAGTTCCTGCAGCTATTACGACAGCAATCGCAATACCACAGCCATTTACGAGGGTGAAATTCAAGATCTAAAACGCAGCAGTAGCAGTAGCTGCAACAGCAATAGCAACAGCAACACAAATGCTACCAATTGTAATGCAAGTGAATCAACAACATCGCAATTGGGCACCGTGAAGCGTACGAAGCAAAAGCTTGAAGAGAATACATCACTGAAAAAGCGATGCCAAGAGAATGAGCTAAACAATGATTTGACTGCAGAAGAGGAAGAGGCTGCAGCAGTAACAGCAGCAGCAGCTGCAGCTGCAGTTGCAAGTGGTGAAAAAAAATGTGCCAATCTATTTCGTAGCGCCTCCTCGGTGGGCAGCACACGACAACGCCAACCGATACGCTGCAATAGCGAGGAACTGATGCATACCAGCGATATTGAGAATAAGAATACTGCTGTCGATCTGGGCGTGGTGCTACGTACACAAAGTCAAGCTGTTGCTGAGGATCAGCGTATTTCGGGCAATGTGCAAATTCTCAAACAAAGCTTTGAAGCAAAAGCTGCTGTCGTGGGCGTGTCAGGTATAGGTGGCACATTAACAACAACAATACCAGCTGCAATAATAACAACAACAACAACAGGAGGTGCAGGAACAGGAACGACAACAATTGCAACGATAAATAAGAAATCAACACATCATTCTTTGCCATCGTCACCAGTTGCTCATCATGTGGATCATGTGTTGGTGGAGAATGCTGCAACAAATCCAATAACAACAACATCAACCAGCTGCTCATCATCAAATACATCGGCCAACTCATCCGACTCCAGCGTAAGCGAAAATTGTGATCGTAATGTAAAAGGTCTAGTGCATAGATATCAATCCACTTCCTGTAGTAACAATCCTGCTGCAACTGCAACTGCTGCTGCTGGTACTACTGGTACTGCTGCTACACAACTGCCGTCACTTCCAAATCCTTGCTATAACAGCAGCACAACAGCAACAGCAGGAGGAATCAACATGAGCAACATAAACAGCACGATTCATTACCGACAACGTCCACGATCCTATTATGATAATGCGCTATCAAATCGACCAATCGAGTATAGCGAGAATAGACCACCGCCCGGTCCTGCCCGGCATAATGTCATCAATTTGAATCAGCAGCAACAGCAACAACAACAACATCGTCATCAGCAGCAGCAGCAACAGCAACAACAACAAGCAGAACAGCAACAGCAAGTGCAGCATCGACGCCTACCACAGCATGGAAAAACGCATCCGCTAACTAGGCTAACTTTACCAAAGCAAAGCTTCAACACCGCTGCATATAATACAATGTAAAGGAATGAATATTCGATTCTCTCTCTTTATATATATATATATTTATATATATATATATTCTATCTCGCATACGCATACACTCACTCACACAGTTACAGCCACCCACGCCTATACGTACATACATACATAGACACACATACATATACAGATATAGTAAAACAGACCAACAGATTTACATCCGTACATCATACATACATACATACATACATAAATACATCCATGCAACACTCATTAATAGTAAATAAGCAATCCTAAAGAAGAAACACAACAATTTATTATTATTATTACTATTATTATTATTATTTTTTTTTTTATTCTTAGCTCGCCACTTGCCCATTATTATTTATTATTGTGTATTCTCTCTATTTATTTTATATCCATTATTGTTTTCTTCTGCTTTTATGATCATTATTTTCTTTCTCTCTGTTTCTCTCTCAATGTTTTTATTATTCATTCAATGCGTGCATCAATATCAATAATAATTAGCTCAAGCTTTTCATTAATTGTTGATTTTGCTTGTGGTTCCCATATTCCCATATCCACGATAATCCATATCCATATCCGTATATGTATCTGTTATCCGTATCCCGTTATATCCATATCCATCCAAAATCCTAATTCCTAAATGATATTTTTTTTTGTGAAAAAGTGCCGTCAGGGTCGAAAAAAAAAATGAACTATAAAAAAAAAATGAAACTGTATTTTGTATTTTAAAATTACTTGTAACTATATACATACATACATATATATATATATATTTAATTTATATTATGCAAGAACTGCCTACGAATAAATGATTTATTGTATATATACAAAACATATACATACCATATACATATACATATACATATGTATACACACATGCATATGTAAATACATATTTTATGTGGTGACTTGTGATTTTGTTGTACGTTCTATTTATTCGCTCATATCGTTCAGTTCTCTGTTCTCTATACTCTGTTTTTATTGTTATTATATTTGTTTTTGATTCTTGCCATAGTCCGTTATTTATCTACATATGTATTTACATATTTTTCTATATGTATATGTATCTATCTACATATATCTGTGATTTCACCTATAGCTGACTCAGTCCTGCTCTATACCTATCGACATATGTATGTGTGTGTGTGTGCCGTCCCGAAAGAGTATTATTACCAAACGAGCCTTGATGACAAAATTTGTATTTGCAGCCTTTACCGAATGATAGCAACGTTTCGTTACTCCTGGGCCGAGTATAAGAAGTGAGCGAAGCGAGAGAGAGAGAGAACTGCCCGCCGTCGTCTATTGACATCTTGAATTGACTGTCACTGTCCATGCATTCTGATTTTGGCCTTTATTTTTATTTTAATTTTTTATTTTTTTTTTTGTGACCTAACCATTTATATATTTAATTAATTAATCTAAATATACATATAAATATATACACACGTTTATATACTATATAATATACAATGTAAATTGGAAAACGAAACTAATGAATTTATTTTATGGACGTTCTAATAATATGACTCATTGTCATATCATGAATCGAATCGAACATGTGTTAAATAATATCATATGTTAGTTTTTTTTTTTCTGTTGTGCGTCAAGCACATACAATTGTTAGGGCAGTCGTAAAAAGTAGCTTGTAAAATTAAGTTAAGTCCGCAACTTGCATTGCGGCCCACAAGTATCGCGTAGTCATCAATTATATACACGCATATGTAATAAATACGAAGGTGGAGTATATATTATTTTGCTACTGTTTAAAAGACTTTGGACTTCAAAGGCGTGTAAAGTGTGTGACATGTGTTTGTATGTATGTGTGCGTGTGTGTATGTATTTAATTGACATTTATTAAATTTCAATAGTTAATACATGCCTGCATATTAATTATTTAAAGCTTCGCGGGCTTGACAACAGGTTTATTTGGTATTTTTCAAATGAGTTGGCATTCCCAACATAATAAACTTTGTATCCAATAAGAATTGCGCAATACTAAAATAAAGCTTAGCTGATATTATATTATTTAATCTATTAAAAATTATAATCAAATAAGAATTGCAAATAGTTAATATTACTAAATAAATTAATATGCAATTAGCCAAAACAAAAGCTTTTCTTTGCTCATTGGAGTTGGTCACACTTAAAATTCACACAACAACTACACACACACACAAACCTATTACACGCACACAGATGTGCACTTTACTTCCACAGTTTCTTTATTTTGTGCAGAAAGAAAAAAGGGTAGAAGAATTGCCGCTAAAGTAACAAAATTAATTGTAAACGCGATTGCGACAGGCCGCAAAGTGTTAACCACAAATAATGCGAGCATCTGCAGTAAACATCAACTAATGAATTATTTTATTTCGGATTTTGCTTTCGACCTAAAATAGTTGTTGTTGTTTTTGTCATCACCTCATACCTATCCCCGTTCTCTTTAGACGTGGCGTTTGCGAAACCACATCACATCACATCAGATTCTAATTCGCACAGAATCTAAATCGACCAATGAGCGAAGTGGACCAGGTCCAAGTGGAGGTCGAGGTCGTAATCAAACGAAAGTTAATTGATTAACACTGTCACGGTGGGCGCTGCGAAGGGAACGAACGGCGATTGCTAGCATGGCAGACACAACAATAGCGAAACCAACGGCCGAAAAGGGCGGAGGCGATCCAGAAATGAAGGGATGGCTACTTAAATGGACCAATTACATCAAGGGCTACCAGCGACGTTGGTTTGTATTGTCCAAAGGTGTGCTAAGCTATTATCGCAACCAATCTGAGATCAATCACACATGTCGTGGCACAATATCATTACATGGTGCTCTTATCCATACTGTGGATTCGTGCACATTCGTCATATCCAATGGTGGTACACAAACGTTTCACATCAAAGCGGCCAATGAGGTGGAGCGTCAATCGTGGGTAACATCATTGGAACTGGCCAAAGCGAAGGCCATACGGGCAATGGAAAGTGAAGAAGAGGAAGCTGAAGAAACGGCACAAGTTGTACCCAGTCAAGAGATTAGTGCAGTTGTACGTGATCTAACTGAACGTCTGGAGAATATGCGCACATGCTATGATCTAATAACCAAGCACGGTGCTGCACTTCAGCGTGCACTTAATGATCTTGAATCGAATGAGGAGGAATCATTGGCCAGCCGCACAAAGATTGTCAATGAGCGGGCAACGCTCTTCAGAATCACATCGAATGCAATGATAAATGCCGGAAATGATTATCTCCGTTCAGCCGAAGCGCAAGGCCACAAATGGTCAAAGATGCTGCATCATGAAAGAGAACAACGTCAGCGATTGGAGGAGATTGTTGAGCAAATGGCCAAGCAACAATCACAAATGGAACAGGCTGCCGTAATGGTACGCCGCAATAAACAATTTTCAATGCCACAGTCCAATTCAAGCATATCACCGAACTCGGGTCCGCCAGGAACGAATTTAACCTCGGACGATGAAAACGAGTTTTTTGATGCTGAAGAATATGGCTATACGGGTCGCTCTGGTGAATCACCATCAGAAGGTACTTTTCTACTGAAACTTAATAATCGTCGCAGCAGTTCAGAGGATCATGTTGGCTCAGAGGGTCAAACAGGCAGCTCATCGGAAAGTGATGAACATTTGCGTACCACTAACAAGACCGTACAACAAGTTTGCCTTGTAAGTGCAGTACGTATGTCATCTGGTAAGGATGAAGATGAAATTGATGAGTCCAGTACACCAGTACCTCCACGTTCAGATTCATCACTGATTTTACCCATCAAATTCACATCGAAACAACGACGTACACGTATCCCGGACAAACCCAACTATCCGCTTAGTTTATGGTCAATCATGAAGAATTGTATTGGCAAGGATTTGTCCAAGATACCGATGCCTGTTAATTTCAATGAACCATTGTCCATGTTGCAACGCCTTGTCGAAGATTATGAATATGCTGATATCTTGGATAAGGCAGCTGCTTGTACAGATGAGTTGGAGCAGCTGGCACATTTGGCCGCCTTCACATCATCTGCATATGCAACGACAACGAATCGTACTGGCAAACCGTTCAATCCTCTCTTGGGTGAGACCTTTGAGTGTGATCGAACCGATGATCTTGGATGGCGTTGTATGGCCGAACAAGTTTCACATCATCCGCCCATAGCCGCACTACATTGTGAAGGCAAAGAATGGACATGCTGGCAGGAGTTTTCCATGACAAGCAAGTTTCGCGGTAAATATGTTCAAGTAAGTATTCTCCATAACTTCAAAATTCTTTAGTATTTTATTTTTGTATTGTACATTAATTCCAATTTATATTCTCTATAGATAAATCCACTTGGAAATGCTTATGTATTGTTTCACAAAAGCGGACGTCGATATACGTGGCGCAAGGTGACTACCACTGTGAACAATATAATTGTAGGCAAGCTATGGGTGGATCAGCATGGAGAAATGGAGATTATTGGCTCGAATACAGCGCAGGGTAACAAGTGCATTCTAAACTTTGTCCCCTACTCATACTTCAGTCGGGATGTGCAACGCTGTGTGAAAGGATTTGTCTATAGTCGAGAAAATGAAGCAAAATGGGTGGTGCGTGGCACCTGGGATGATAAAATTGAAGTTGCACAAGTTCATAAGTCCAATGGTAATGCAGATACACCAACATTTACCACTAGCGAATATAAGGTGGCATGGAAGCGTCGTTTGCCGCCAGTTGAATCAGAAAAATATTATCATTTTACAACATTGGCCTGTCAGCTTAATGAGCCCGAAGATGGTGTGGCGCCAACAGATTCACGTTTACGTCCTGATCAACGTTTAATGGAGGAAGGTAGATGGGATGAAAGCAATAAGGAGAAATTACGTCTTGAGGATAAGCAACGAACGGTGCGAAGAGAACGTGAAGCTGAGGCAGAAAAGGCAGCTGCTGAAGGTCGTCCATATCCAGCATATGAGCCAATGTGGTTTAAACGTGAGAAGGTGGATGAAACCGATGAGTATGTTCATGTCTTCAAGAATACATATTGGGAGGCAAAGGCAGCCCAAAATTGGTCGGGTTGTCCACAGATCTATTGAATGAATAATAATCTTAATAATCTTATACTACAAACAAACAAAAAAAAAAAAAAAATTTTCAACAATAATCAAACACTCTCGAAATTCGATCAAACACACGCACACACAGAGACACATACCGCACATACACATAGATACACAACATTCACAGTCGAATAACTAACTTCTACACACTAGTACGCTGTACTATGAATTTAAATTCTATGAACTAATAACATCTTTCGACAACTGCATATAAAAATTCGTAATAATTGTTAAAAAACACAAACACACACAGACACACAAAACAAAAATGAAAAGTAAAAAAAAAAACATTTGTAAATGTTTAAAAAAAAAAAGAAGAAAATCATAAAGTTTTTATAGCAAGCGTTATACGAAAAGTCAATGCAGCAGCGCGTAGTGCAACGCCTTGAGAGCGATTATCAAATTGTTGTTTATATTTTTTTTTTCTTTTTCAATGGATTATTTTTTTATATTTTATTTAATATGCTTTTAATCAATTAATTATGGCACATAGATCTTACCATCATATGCATATATATAAATACATAAATATACATATACTACATATATATATCTAATCTATATATATATATATACAAATATGTAGAAACATGTGCAAGTGACAAACGCTCCAAGTTTTCACTCTAAACCAATAATAACAAAAATACAATACTACAAAAAAAAAAATTAACAAAAAGAAAACACACAGAAACAAAAAAAAATGTTTTCCTTTTCACTGAAACAATTGTTTTGCCTTTGTTGTGTATATAAATAAAAAAAGGGATAAAAAACAATGCAACGAGAATATGTTAAATGTTAAAAAAGAAAAAAATACGAAAAAAAAAAACCAATTTATGCAATTTAATATTAAAGTATTATTTTAAATAAAGCAAAATGTTGTGTGGTTAAATGAACAAATGTCAGTGAGAAAACAGAGGCGCAACGCCAGAAATTTCATTATTTAAAGTCCTCATTATTTATTTATAATTTATATATATATTTTCATTTTTCAACTTATCTTACAAATATTTGTAGCCCTTTGTTCTTCAAAAGAAACAAAAAAAAGAAAAGAAAAACGTGAGTAGCTTTTATTAAATTTTTGATAAATATTTGGAAAACAATAAGACAAAAAAAAAATATATATATATAGAAAAAAACATGCAAAATTTATAAAAATCGTAACAGAATGTCAAAAAATAAATGTTATTTATTATATTTTAGGAAACAATTTCAAACAAATTCATGTAGAACTGTTCGGTAGGCACAGATTCAAATAGCAACCAAATAGCAAAAAATACAAGCAGAGAAAAAGCATAACAAAAAAAAGGGCAAAAATTCAAAGATAAGAAATTATTGAAACTTTTTCTAAAATGTATTGGAATTAATGAGAGCCGCCCCCCCATCGCAAGCTATGCCACTGGATTTAACAACTGTTTGTCAAAATTGCTAACTGGCAACTGCCAAAAAGTGATTATCAGGCAGTTAATCGCCGCAGCAGCAGGCCCTAACCTAGGGTTCGCTCATTAAAACTTGCTCGCTCGCTCGCTCGCGCGCACGCTCCCGATCTTACTCTCTCTCTCTCTCTTTCCCTTTGCGTGCGCGCTGGAGCTCGCTCGCTTACTTGCTTGTGACTTACTCAAAACTGAGTAATTAAAAGTATATATAATAATAATAATAATACACTCAATGCCGCCACCTTTTTCTGTTCTCAGCCTCAATTTGCGATAATGCGCAATCTACTGAGTCATTGCCTAAAAGTGAGGCTAGAGCTGATTTTGTATTGTCAAACGTTATCGGGAGCAACGGCACAACGATTCAGATAACAGCCGAATGTTTCAGACTGAGCGAGAGAGAACAAATTTGAATTTCATTTAAGCAAACACAGAGAGGAGAGTGAGCAACGACGACGACAACGGCAACAGCAACGACAGCGAGCAGAATTGAACACAAAAGCAATTCTACGAATACTTATAGTGCCAAAAAATTGTTTGCAACGGATTTAATTCGAGCATGTCGAGCGAGGCGAGTGAGAGACTACAGCATAAGCAGCAACAGCACCAGCACCATCATCGCAATACTACGGCCAAGGCTAAAGAGGCATTAGATATTGTCGGGATTGGCGTTGGTGTTGGCCTAGGCATTGCCAGCAGCAGTGTTGGTGGTGGCAACGGCAGCATTGGCATCGGTATTCGCGGTGAGGCTAAAAAATCAAGATTCTTACCAAAATCAAGAAAACGAGCTAGACTGACATATTTTACTACAATTGAAACAGCTAGCAGTGGAACTGAAATGAAAGGATGGCTCATGAAATGGACCAATCGTATGAAGGGTCATCAGCGTCGCTGGTTTGTACTATCACGGGGTATTCTCAGTTATTATCTTGATCCATCTGAGGAGAATCATACATCCCGTGGTTCCATATCAATAAAAGGTTCCATCGTTGAACACGTGGAACCATTAATACTTTCCATTTCAAATAGCGACAAATCTGTGACCTTTCGACTTAAAGCAACAACTGAGATAGAGCTACAATCTTGGATTACATCATTAGAGCAAGCTAAAGAGGAAATTACCAAAACTGTCAAAGACTCTAATGAGAACAACAATCAACGTAGCCGAGATAACAATCAACAGCTACAGCTACAGCTACGTACGCGACGGTCACGTGTACCCGACAAACCTAACTATCCGTTAAGTTTATGGTCAATCATGAAAAATTGTATTGGCAAGGATTTGTCCAAGATACCAATGCCTGTTAATTTCAATGAACCATTATCCATGTTACAGCGTCTTGTCGAGGATTATGAATATGCTGATATTTTGGATAAGGCAGCTGCATGTACAGATGAGCTCGAACAGTTGGCATATTTGGCCGCCTTTACGGCATCCTCATATGCAACGACAACGAATCGTACAGGTAAACCATTTAATCCGCTTCTGGGTGAGACATATGAATGTGATCGTACAGATGATTTGGGTTGGCGTTGCTTAGCTGAGCAAGTGTCACATCATCCGCCCGTAGCAGCAGTACATTGTGAAAGCAAACAATGGGAATGCTGGCAAGAATTCACAATGACGAGTAAGTTCCGCGGCAAATATTGTCAAGTAAGTAATTTTGGATCGATTGAATCATGCTCCCCCTTTAACGCATTATTCACTTATCGCTTCCGTTTTAAATAGATAATTCCGTTGGGACTTGCTTACGTACTGTTCCGTAACAGTGGACATCGTTATTCATGGCGTAAAGTTACCACTACCGTGCATAATATTATCGTTGGCAAACTTTGGGTAGATCAACATGGCGAAATGGAAATTATCGATGCCAATGCAAAAGGGGCTGGCAATAAATGTATTCTTAATTATGTTCCCTACTCGTACTTCAGTCGGGAAATACAGCGTACCGTCAAGGGAGTTGTTGTTAATCGCGATAATCAGGTGAAATGGATAATACGGGGCACCTGGGATAATCAAATCGAAATAGCACCGGTATTGCGTACACGTGGATCACGAGATCATCCATCATACGAGACTGGTGAATATAAAGTAGTATGGAAGCGACGTCCAGCACCAGCAGGATCCGAAAATTTTTACAATTTTACCACATTAGCCTGTGAGCTAAATGAACCAGAGGATGGTGTGGCACCAACAGATTCTCGTCGTCGACCCGATCAACGTTTAATGGAGGAAGGTGCATGGGATGAAAGTAATAGAGAGAAATTACGTCTTGAGGAGAAACAACGAACGGTGCGAAAGGAGCGTGAAGCTCAAGCAAAGCGATCGCATGTGGATGACTATAAACCAGTTTGGTTTCAGTTGGAAAAGGATAAGGGAAAGGATGATGCTATACATGTTTACAATGGGAAATATTGGAATGCCAAGGCAGCACAAGATTGGAGCGCATGTCCGGATATATTTTAAGGTCTAGGGCAATCAATAGTTATCTTATCTCTATAGTATCTAATCTGGTATCCGCGTTCAACAAAGAATGAATTGGTTGAGAATTGTTATTAAAATTTAAAACAATTTATTAGCTGAATATATATCTATATATATTTATATATATATATGTATATTATAGATATATATATATATATCTATATATAGTTATATACATACATATACATATGCATATATATAAGATTTAAAATAAAAACAACATCTGCATTGGTTTTAGTAGACAACAAAAGAATGAAAGAATTCCAAGTTCATTTACACTCATGCTCAAGGTGTGCAATAAGACGGCATGACGGCGTCATCTAAGTATATTGACTCTGTAATCAGTTAATCCAACGCAAGCCGTCAACCATTCTTCGATTTATTATTGCCAAATGTTATCGCAGGTTCTTTACTTTTTTTTTTTTTATTTCACTTTTTTTTTTAACTTACTTTGTTGTGTGGCGCAGATAAGAAATAATATAATAAAATATCTTCGTCATTGCTATTGCGAAACTATCGGCAGTACTATCGTACAAGAAGTGATTGTGTTTAAGACTAAATACATATTTCTGGATTTACAACAGGGTAAACATATTTGCATTTTAAGGTAGAAAATTCTTCTATATATTTGATCGATCTATTTATAAATATAGACGATAGTAGTTGTCAGGATCGATAGTTTCGTATAAGCTCTGTAAGTTCAATTAATTATTCTCTGTGGTCTGTGAAGGTGAGAAAATGTCCAGGGATTTAAGTAACGCTTCCACAGACGGATCACGACCCTGAAAACGTCGAAATACTTCGGATGTGGGCACAGAGCCACCATAACTGAGGAACGTTTGTTTATATCGTTTACCCACCGACGCATAATGCTCATCACTGCGCTTTTCCGCAAAGCTACTGGAGATATCGGCTGCAATAAGTTTGGAATATAAATGACTGAAATGCGCGGCAGCCCAGTCACCGGCAAATATGTCGGTCATAGAGCATGGATGTGCATCCTTCTTTTCAAGTGGCATACACTTGTACACTGGCCACAATTTGCGTACAATATCTAACCAGAAACCACCAGAACGATGCAGCTCTATATCAAGATCAGCTAAATATAATTCCTCGCAAAGATTGTAACCAGCCAATTGTGTTTTCAGCAGACGCATCTTTTGTGCCAGCTCAGTATTAATGATTTCATCATTGCTATAATGACCAGATAATGTTTGAAGTACTGATGCATCATCCAAGAAATTGCTCATCACATAGCCGGAGACTTGTGACGCATCCCATTCAATATTTGAAAGTCCAGCCAAATCACTGTAACCGGCCTGAGTCAATAAATGTTGCAGAGCTGTGCCAAACGTTTTGAAAACCATTTGAAGATCATCATAGCTCAAGAGTGGAGGTTTTCCCAATTTGGGTTCCGTAAAGTTAAAGATAAGTGCGCAGAGTGGAGTAAGACCAGCGGATTTATTACTATTACGTATGCCAACCATCCAGCCATTATTTCGTCCAAATTTATGTTCTTTGGAGAAACAGTCAACATAGAAACCACCAACGGGAGTAGAGCTATTGCTACTATCACCATCGTATACATTAAAGAATTTAACGGCGGGATGCCAAACTTCTGTTTTTGGTTGCTCTGAGATGCGAATATTAAAGAGTTTTTCGCTCAATGCAAAAAGTCCTGAGAGTACGCGGGGTAATGGAAAGAATTCGCTTAGTTTATCCTCCAGCAATTGATGCTCAGTGATAAGCTGTTTGCGACGCCAATAGCTAACATCATACGCTTCCAGTTTATGATCAGCTCCACTGTCCACGGCAAACTTTTGTAATTTTTCAAGCTGTACACTTTGTGCGGGACCAGCGAATTTTAATAGCTTGGCAAAGATTAGTTTCAAATTGTCGACGTTGCCAATCATTTTGGTTTGCATAGACATTTCCGCATAGTTGGAGTAACCAAGAATATTGGCCTGTCGTTTGCGCAAGCCACGTATCTTCTCCAGATGTGTACTGTTCTCTAGCGCCTTATCCTGCTGTTGCGATGCTTTTATTGTATTGGCACGCCAAACGTTCCATCGTTGCAAACGATCGGGACAATATTTCAGGAATCCATCGACAATTTGCGGTTGTAATGTGATTTTCCATGGTCCTTCCATCGGTTGACTAGCATCGCGAGCAGTTGCTTCCAGCAACGTAGGAGGGAAATCGCGCACCAGTTGAAAATCATTGACGACATGTGCAAATGCATGTACGGCCATGTTAACTTTATTTTTAAAGTTACCACGTTCACGTCCCAAATGTGTTAGCAATTCCTTTAGTCCATCTTGTTCATTTTTCTTTAGTGCAAGACCATTTAATTTTCCCTCTAGCAGAAACTTTTGACGCAAACGTTTTTCTGCCTCGCCGGCATCAGCAGTTGTCTTGTCATCTTGCTGTAAAAGCGCATTGTAAACAGTTTTGTTGCAGAACTTGGCGGCACGTGCATTGCGTGCTCGTTCATGTATGTTCATGTACGATTTCGTTGGTATCAATGTGCTGTTGCCAAGATAAAGCGCTTTAGCCACACCCCATGTGGTTTCCAATGGAGCAGTAACGGCATCCAATTCACTGTATATATCTGCACTATTCAATTGTTTGCCGCTGATGATGTCCTGCTCTAGAGCCTTGACAGCTTTCTCCACTGCTGCTGCTTGTTGTCCAATGGCACCGAGACACATCTCAATGGTAATGTCACTGAAGGCAGGCAAACCATTTGGACTTAGAAGACCATCGCCCAATTGCCCTTCTTCACCAATTTCAGGCACGCTGCAATATGCAAATATAATACATAACAATTAGTTAATATCATGCACCTCGTGCAACGACAGCAGCAACACTTACAGCACGATATAGCCCGGCCGGGTAGTACTTGTGTGAAGGAGACGCTGTGCGGCATTTGCGATTGTTGTATGCCGCTGACGTAATATGTTCAACATATCTATGTATACTATTTATGTACTTATTTTAAAACTAAAAATTATTTACAATTCTGAAAAATGCGTGCGGCCTTTTTTTCGATGGGCCCAGCGTTTACACAACACTCACAGCCAGTGATGGCAATCTAGCTATTTTTACAATCAAAATCAGCCTGCATTCTGTACAATTATAGTCATATTAAGAAAAAATTAAATTATAATATATATTTATGAGATAATCATTATCATTATCAATTTGTTACATATACATGTACATGTTAATTTACTATTGCATTAGAATTTCATTAATATTCTTTTAAAATTGTGTTATTATGTAGTCCAGACTTGACATCACTGAAACGAAATCAGCTGTTTCATTACTTCATATGTGCAAGTCGATATTAATCGTTTGCATCAAATTCCTGGAATTGGTAATTCCGTTTATAAAACTGTTATCTTTGCGTGTGTGTGTGTGTGTATGCATATGTGTATATGTTTATTCTTAAAGCAGCGAGTTCCTATTAATTTTATTTCTAAGAATCATGTCGATTACTCACTATAAGTGAATATCGATTAAATTTTATCCGCATGAAGATTTGTCTTTGTTTATCGAAATACTGCGCCAAAGAACGTATTTGAAAATGTTATTTATAATTTCAGTAGCTAGACATAATCAGCTAACATTTATTATATTTATTTATGTATTAACATACAATAGAATTAAAATTAAAGTGCAATTAAAATTAGAAATATCTTAAGAGCTAGAGAAAAAAAAATTATAATGTTAGAAATGTAAATGAAATAAAAAAAAATGGATAATGATAACTTAAAATTAACATTCGAAACTGTTTAATTGGTTTGAACTCCATTTGGTGGCACTGGCATGTCGATCATTTTATTATTTGATATCTCCTCCTCCTGATTTTTGTCTTCAGCGGTATTTAATTTCAACTTTACAGCAAATTCAAATTGCTCTGCATTCCAATTGCCATCGATTGGCCGATGTATGCTTCCCAAATGAGGGAACTTATAATGCACCCAATGACGGTAGGCAATAACTGATTGTGGTACACTCACAATTCTACCCAAAATGGAGCCAGTCATCTTCGACGAGTCCAAGTCAACACTCTTTGAGAGTTTTAAAAATGCCTGTTCAAAACTTTGTTTCACATCCAATGCTCCATAGGAGCTACGTCCAATATCATTTGTTGGCGTAATGGGATCCTCAATTGTCAACACCGACAGCCAATTGTCATCGCCAAGTCGGCTTTGAAGTTGACTCTTCTCTACCATTCCACCGTTATCACGTACCGATATACCATATTTGAAATAATCAAATTTTCGTCCATAATAGTCAAGAAACTTTAACAGCAACTTTCCTAATTTATTGTCATTTTTCATGGCTTTTGCTTCACGTGCCGTGTGTTGCAGAAAACTGATGCACATGATTGTAACGGCATACGATGAAATGCCACCGGTACTGTAAACCTCATTCAATCCTTGCAATGTTAGAAATTGCTTGAGAATCATAACTAATTTTGGTAATTCCGGAAATTGTTTGATGAATCTTCGAACAAGTTCTGCAGCCTTGACACCTGAAGCCGTATTAAACGAAATGTCAAATTTCACTTTTGAAACACGATCTGTAAATTTCACAACTGGCACTGATGCTCTGTCCAGGACACTAACATTTTCAGCAACTCCTCGAGCTATCAGAGTATTTTTCAATTCAATCAGTGGCGCATTGTGCCAAAAGAAATTGTTAACAACAATATCAATATCAGATATTGGTAAATTGAGACCAGTACTAAACGAGCCAAAAACTTCAATATAGGCGTCGGGCCAAGTTATAATGATAACTTGCTCGATTCGACAAATTGCCTCCATACGCATCATATATTCGGTTGGCGAACATTTTATATAGTCATAGAAATGTTCAATCTCTCGATGTAGTGCAGTTAATCCGTTTCCATATTCAAAATCAGGTAACAACCAAGGTTCGCTTTGATCAGTTGTAGTTATTGTTGTTGTTGTTGTGGTTGGCGTTGTGGTCATTTTCTGCCTCGCGCAATATTTTAAATATTATGAAACAAAAGAATTTATGTAAATAAAAAAGTGTTACATTTTATGTTCAATATTAATATTATGCATTTACCATTTACTTACGTTTAGTATTTTTATTTGCAATTGCAATAATAAATTCGATTCGTATTTTGTTTTTGTCAATTTCTCTTCGAAGTTCGAACCGAATGTCAAGAACAAGGCAAATGCTAAAGTCAGCACCGTTATACAGAGTTGCCACACATTTCATTTTTAATAAATGTACAAATTCCTAATATATGTTGTTAGAAAATACCTAATGTAACTAATATTCCTTAATACCAAAAAAATAGATCAAAAAATTTAAAATTTTTAAAAAAAAATCAATGTAGTTATTAAAATTATTATTAACAATTAATTAATTAAAATATATTTATAAAAAAAATTGTCATAGCAAATATCAAAAAGAAAAGTTCAAAGTTAATGGAACCAATTATATATATGTGTGCGTATACTTATTAGTGCGAGTGTGTATATGTTATTTTAGGTAAATGGATTGCACTTAGCGAACTATAAAATCAAAGGGTATTTACTTTCAAGCGTGACTTGAGGAAAATTTCTATTTGAATAAACGCGGACTTTTAACGGAAATACAATGTTCAACATTATCAACTGTTTGTTAAATCGAAAGAAAAAGTCAAGGACAAACATAAAGTTCTAGCTTGAAAAGCTTTTCTTGCTTTTACAGTGGAACATATAATTGTACATACATATGTATGTATATTTGTATAACAATATCAATATCTAGTTACTAACTCAATTATATTGCTTATCAAAAATTGGAAAACACATTATCAATGACGGCTGATGATGTGTGGAGGTGATTCATTTATTGAGCTTATAGTAGAAATTAAATAAAACAAAACAATAATTTGATTTTCATTTTATAATTAGAACTGTATTACTGGGTAAAAAAATGTCATTTACAAGCAATTTACACAAACTGAACTCAAAACGGCACATAAACATTTTTAACACTAATGTTGCACTTAAAATCGAAAAGTAAAATTGAACTATATTTTGTGTAGATTACTATAACAGCTAGAAAAATGTTCTAAATATTCGGACTACGGCTTGTACCCAGCGTGGCACAGGCCTCTGAACAATCTCACGTTCGGCCGTCGTTGACATATCATAGAGACGATCAGATTCAGATTGAAGCCTTTGGCTTAGATCTTTATTCTTGGTAACTAAGCAGATTTGTGTCTCAAGGTCACGATTGACGGAACGTTCGCCAAAGTTGGAGGAGCCAATAAGTGTTAGACTGGGTAGACAAGCTTCTGGCAAGTAATACCATAAACCTTTGGCATGGTATGTCCAACCAGGTTTCTCATACTCAAAGAAATTGACACGATGATTTTGCTTTCTTCTCACTAAACTCTCATAGAAGCTTTTTGCAATTAGTGTATAAGCAGCAGGAATACCACCAGCTGGTCCCTTTGCACCTTGGAATCCATTAGCCTAGGGGATAATATAATGAATAATATTTCAATTAAAATTCTCAAATGAAAATCAAAGCATAATAATTACATTCGGATGAGCCATAAGAATGCTGCACTGCGCCAAACATTTATGCGTTATGGTGTCCATATATTCCTGCGTTAGATTAAAATAACCCGTAGCAAGTTTTAGACGTGAGCCAGCTATGCAATTGGATAACAACTGTTTCGTCACTACACTATCGTGATGTATGCCAATCTGTCCCATTTCCACCAATGGAAAAACCCAAGTGTCTGCTTCTGTACTTTGTTCCTGTAGCTTCAATTGGCGCTGATATGATTTCTGTATAAAATTGGTAATTCGTTCCTTGGCTAGATTAACGAATTGAGATTTGGTACCCTCATAGGGCAGTATACGCCAATTTTGATGTAATCCTTCAGTAGCATCTGCTCCAACGGCCAAACTGAACTCCTGTACACGTTCAATAAATTGTGCATAGAAATCAGCCAGTGGTTTGTCTTCGATAAGTACGTAACGATCTTGACGATTCGTAAAATAATCGTTGGACAAATTGGCACCAGATATAATCACAGCGTCGTCAAATAAATATACCTTCATATGCTGCAGTCCTAGTAATTCATTCCAACGCGGTGGTGCTAACCGTTTGGTCATTCCACGCAAGTCGGGAGTGTGATACAGGGAGAACTGCACCTGTTCGCCAAACTCACGCACAAGAGGTAGTAACATTGTCTTTGAGTTCGAGGTTCCACGTGTGCCGCGTGTAAAGTCCAATAGAACGTTGAGCCGCAATGATGATTCTGCCTGCAGACTGTGACGCAACGTTTGCACAAATGAATTCTCAAGTTGTCCTGTGCCCAGATAGAGGCTGGCAAGTACGATGCGTCGCTTGGCTTTTGTAATGCGCTGCAACATAGTTTGGTAAAAATGTTGCGGTTCGTGTATCACCTGAATTTGTTCGCCACGAAGTGGAAAACATGGCGCCAGATTGTGTAACCATGATAAGCTTTCAAGTCCGGGAGAGTTCACAAATCCGCCGCACAGTATCTGTTGCGGTGTATGCTGTAGGCAGCCCAAGAAATCGGTCTGAGTGGCGGGACACAACTCTTGGGTAAAAAGGCGCCGCAGGTACATCATTTTTAATGGCCACTTTAATTCTTCTATTGCTTACTCTTCGCTAGCGTCAGCCGCCGTTATGGCAGTGTTCAGTGTTGCTGGGGTTATGCTTCATTCATAGGTTTTGGGGTTTGCGCTTGAATTTGGTTTAAATAATCTGGACTTATTTTTACAAAACCATACTAAAAATTACGTGCTGCTGTTAGAAAGTTAAGTTAATATATCGATAAATCGATTAAAATCATATCAAACTGAATCCTTCCTTCATGTTAGAAATTTTTAAAAAACATTTTTGCATATGTTTTTCAATAATATTAAGAAATATTTTTTTTTTTAAATTATGAACATTGAAAATAATTTATAATGGTTAAATTATAATTGGAAATTATATTAATATTTTGTTATGTGATCCAACATTGCTGTCTGCATATATCGATATTTTTCATACATATCGATGTTTCTTTTGCACATCACTGTCGAAGAGCAACATAACAGCAACAGCAACAACATCGGGCAGTGGAGAGAAGTAGCAAGAAGAAGCAAACGAAAGAAAAGGCAACGAAATCGAACTGCGAAAAATTTTTTGTGCTTTTCGTGCGCCACGAGTTTCTTCTAGCCACTGCACACAGCACATTTGTCATAGCAAATGCCTATAAATGTGAACGCAAGGGATTAAATAATATATAAAAAACTTGGTTTATTCTGTGGGTGTGTGTGTGTGTGTGCTTGTGTAGAAAATCCAATCAAAGTTCCAGTTCCTCAATAGTGCAACGCAACCAACTTCAAGTGCGTGCAGCAACAGCAACAGCAGCAGCAACAGCAACAAAAACAACAACAAAGAAGAGAGCGAGAGCCGTAGCTCACTTTGATTTGAGATTTTATTTTGCCAAGTTTTCCACTTCTTGCTTTTGCTGTTGACTGAACATTTTTTTTTTTTAGAAAAATCCGTAAGACGAAAATTAATTAAGTTGGTGGCTTGAGAAAGACTCAGGAGACTAGTAGATAACAACATGTCCTGGACAGAGAAAGTGGATCCAGAGCTGATCTTCACCAAACAGGAAAGGATCGGCAAGGGATCATTTGGTGAAGTATTCAAAGGTATCGACAATCGCACGCAGCAGGTGGTGGCCATTAAAATAATCGATTTGGAAGAAGCTGAAGATGAGATCGATGACATACAACAGGAAATAATGGTGCTATCGCAGTGCGATTCACCTTATGTGACCAAGTATTATGGCTCCTTTCTGAAGGGAACTAAACTATGGATTATTATGGAATATCTTGGCGGCGGCTCTGCATTGGATCTAATGAAAGCTGGCTCATTCGAAGAGATGCACATTGGTATTATATTGCGTGAGGTGCTCAAGGGTTTAGACTATTTACACTCGGAGCGTAAGCTGCATCGTGACATTAAAGCAGCAAATGTCTTACTTAGCGAGCTGGGCGATGTGAAGCTTGCCGATTTTGGTGTTGCTGGCCAATTGACAAATACAACGTCCAAGCGTAACACATTTGTTGGCACACCATTCTGGATGGCACCAGAAGTGATTAAGCAGTCCCAGTATGACTCTAAAGCTGACATCTGGTCGTTGGGTATAACAGCTATTGAATTGGCTAAAGGTGAACCACCAAATTCAGAGTTGCATCCGATGCGAGTTCTATTCCTAATACCCAAAAATAATCCGCCCCAGTTGACTGGGAACTATACAAAGTCATTCAAAGATTTTGTTGAGGCATGCCTTAATAAGGATCCCGAGAATCGGCCAACGGCCAAGGAATTACTTAAGTATCCGTTCATTAAAAAAGCCAAGAAAAATGCCTATCTAATTGATCTTATTGATCGCTTCAAGAAATGGAAACTATCCAAGGGTGATGAGAGCGAAACTGAGTCGGAGAATTCAGATTCTGATTCGGATGCCAAGCAGAGTGGTGGCGGCAATAGCCACGATGAGCCGTGGATTATGACGGTCAAGGGTCTGCACATCAATAGCGCACCTCGTGCCGGTGTTAACAGTTTTCAACTACAGGAGCATGAGCTCACAATGCAGAAGCTAATGGCAACCACACATTCGCCAGCTGGCGCCAGCAGCAATAACAGCAGCGGCAACATTCAAGCAGCATCGGGTAGCAATATTAGTGGCGCCGTCAAAGGAACAACAATTGCAAGTATTGGCAATGCTACGACAGGATCTGCATCAGGTGGCAGTGATTCTATGGCTATTTCCAGCAGCAGCGGCAGCAGCAACACCAATAATAATAATAACAATAACAACAGCAACAATAATAATTTGAGTAGCAAGCATGCCACAACGACAATATTGCATGCCTCACTGGCAGGAGGCACAGCAACAGGAGTTACTGGCAATGCATCTGGCGCTGGTAAGATGATACAAGTAAGCACTTCCGCATCAGCTAATGAAATAATGCAGAAACGGGCCAGCTCCAAGCCAGAATTACGTCAATCGCGTTCTGTTGCCACACTCGATCAGGCTGAAGAGAGACGTGCCTCGTTGGGTCTCCCATTGACTCTAGATCATCATCATCATCAACAGCAGCAGCAACAACAACAACAACAACAGCAGCAGCAGCATCACCAACAGCAGCGGCGTAGCAATAATCGTGAATCATTCCATGCAACAAC
Source organism: Zaprionus obscuricornis (assembly GCA_037044475.1). NCBI lineage: Eukaryota > Metazoa > Arthropoda > Insecta > Diptera > Drosophilidae > Zaprionus > Zaprionus obscuricornis. Next base: position 1,323 of record JBAMBR010000106.1, on the reverse strand, counting down.
AACCGCCAACAACAGCAGCAGCAGCAATGCACATACTGAACACAACGATTCCTTGGCTTCCAATCAATCCAATCATGGTAAACTAATACCCGGCCAGGTACAGGTACAGGGACAAGGACAGCGTATGATACATCACACGAATAGCGCATGCCTCAATAATGTTTTATTCCCGGTGTTGAGTGACATACAGCGAAAATATAACAACAGCAGTAAGAATTTACAGAGTATGCATGGCGTTGGAGTTGGCAGTGATATTGGTGACCTAAAGTCTGTCTTCGAATTGGCCGAGCGTTCCAGTCCAGGTGTAAGCGATCTATTTATGAAAGAATTAATCCATATGCTAATGCCAGGATATTCAGAGACGAGCATTAACCATATCATGGAACGCGCCATACGTAATCGCAAATAGGCAGCCGCGGCGACAGCATTGACAGCAGCGCGGTAGCGGCAACCAAATTCCAAAACAAAATATATATACATACACATACATACATATACATACACATACACGTACACATATAAATATATATATATATTCTATATACCTACTATACATGTTAATGACAACAACAACAACAAACCCGACAACAAAGAACAAGCAACATATTCCGACATAGTGGCCAATGGAGCAGCAAGCAGCGTTAGACTTATGAAAAACAATACGAAAGTTTATTTAAAACAAGATATAACATATATATATATATAAATATATATATATACATAAACATACATATACTTAAATATATGTATGTATATGTACATATATTTCAACTGAGCCATATGGCAAATGTTTATTCAAAAGTTATTTAGGAGTATATTATGTATTCGTTTGTTTATCTGCAATATTAATATTATTAATATATAATGTAAAACATATGCAACTTTAAAATAAAACGCAAATTCTATTTAATCGGAATATCGATATTTATCTATCGTCTTATCGTCTTTCAAATTTCATACTATTTCGATAAACTTCCACTATGTTGGAGGGATTTCGCGATAATTATTATAATTTTCTGACAATCCATCTGGCAACCTCGCGTTCATAGGAAAGCGACGCATAAAAGAAATGAAAAATAGTTAGCTCTTACAAATTAATTAGTATATTGCAAAAATGACACACATGTTGGATGCTGAAACGCTCGAAACATTAGCCTATGAACGCTCTAAAAATTGGGCTAATCTTCTTCAGGTATATACTTTAATTACATTCATTTTCGATCAAAGTGCAAAAATATCGACGCTACTTTTTTTTTTCCTTAGTCATTTGAAGAAACTGATCGAAGTGAAGAACTTTCAATAAATAATCTTGAAGATATTTAT
>JBAMBR010000104.1:0-37623 GCA_037044475.1 Zaprionus obscuricornis | reverse complement strand
CTATAATATTTTTTTTAATAATTTTTGTATTATTAAAAAAAATATTATAGTAAAAGAAAATATTCTAGAAATTCCTAGCAAAAAAACTGAAGCTGATAATTGATTATCAGGAAAATTGTGAAAAAATTATGAGAATGCTACAAAATTTATATAAATTATTATAGTAAAAGAAAATATTGTAGAAATACTTGAAAAAATTTTAGCGCTGAAAATTAGGGCTGATGATGCGAAAAAAATGTGAATCAAAATATGGAAATAATACAATAATTATTAAAAAATATTATAGTAAAAGAAAATATTCTAGAAATTTCTAGCAAAAAAACTGAAGCTGATAATTGATGACAATCTATCAAAATTACAGGAAAATATTAGAGTAACAGCTGGTAGAAAATGAAATTCATATTGTTAAGAAACTTTTATCATTTCTATGCTAGATGATATCTAAAAACTTCAATGCTTTTTATACATTTCAAGTTGATGCGAAACGAACGCGATGAAATTGTACTTTTAGCCAATAATACTTAACTTGATATCAAATATAATTTTATGGTCAAATGCATTATCCTAAAACTTGAAGCTATTATATGCTCGTTTACTACACACACACACACACACACATATACATAGCAAAAATTTTCTGCTTTCAAAAGAGTTGCAGATGATAGTCAAAAGCCAGGAACTTTTTTGGAGAGACGTATCCTCAGTTAATTACCAACAATGCCAACAACTTTTTTAATTCATTTAGCACAACTTTGGCATACATTTTCACCATTGTATCCCCCAAAAACTCTCTGCAGCCGGCAAAAGCAGCGGGTGACAGATGATCGATGTTACCATCGACTTGACCTTTTAGTGTGTGTCTGATTTTATTGGAAAACTTTTACTTGTTCTTCCGGCTGTCCTGTCTCTCTCTCTCTCTCTCACTCTCTGTTCCTGCTGCTTACTTGTCCTGCTGCTGTCCAAATCATATTTTATGGCCATCATTATTAGCTAATTTTTATGCCAGCAGCCAACAAGCCAACTGCCAAATGCTCCTGAAAAGTTAGTCCTGCTTTTTGGTTGTCGCGTCTTGTTGCACATCTTCAATAGCAACTTTCATCTTTGGCCACTTGGTTGCAATGCCTGGTACTCCAAATTCCCGTTAAGTAGATTCCCTGCGCTTTGCCTGCCAGCAAACTGATAAAAGTTTCTTTCAAAAATTATTATTATTATTATTATTTTCATTTTCATTTTTTTTTTCTATCTTTCTCTTTTTGCATTTAAACGAGCGTGGCAGACAAAATGCGATTGCTAATTTTTCATGGCGGATAATGAATGATATATTGAGTGTAATATGCGCGCCGTTATATTGTAGAGTGAACAGAGGGGAAGAGAGGGACGGTATACTAGCTAACTGTGTGCTAAGTTGCCAGTGTAATTATTCAAACTATTTGTCAGTGCAAGTAGGCAGCATAAGGGAAACGCGAGGCAAGCACGCGAGAAAGATAGACAAAATTTGTGGCAACAAGCTGCGGCACAAGTGTGAAGTCTCTGTGTGTGTGTGTGTGGAAAATACAAAGTCAGTCTACGCTGCATAATTAGCCAAAAAGTTTGCTTTCATCATCAACAACAACAAAAATAAAGTATATCATTATCATCATCAGCAGCAGCAGCAGCAACAGCAGCAGCAGCAGCAGCAAGTTGTGATAGATAGACGATAAATGCGACTATAACAATTAAAAATTATTAGACTTTAGTTTAGAAAGTTTTTTTGTATTTTCCAAATGATTTTGAAAAGACTTGAAAAAGAATTTAAAGCTTGAAAAAAAATTTGCACAGCAAAGAAATGAAAAAAAAAAAAAAAATGGAATTTCGTTCATTTTTCGTGTTTGTTTTTTTTTCGTTTTTTTTAATCTTTGTAATACGTCTGGCAGACAAACAAATTGCTATACTTTAAACAGACAAAAACATACAAAAAAAAAAAAAAAGTTAAGAAAAGTTTACAAATCGTTCAACTGATGAAGCTCATTTCATCATCTTACGAGCCGAGCTACAGTTTTTTTTGGACTCTTCATCGAGCTGATAACTGATTTGTGATAAGCCAGCTTTCAATTTTTTTTTGGGCATGCAAGTGCAAGACAGAGTGAGTGAGAGAGAGAAAGAGATAGATACAGTAGAACATTTTTGGATGGCCATTACGTGGGCCAAAACAGACAGATAAAAGAGAGAATGAGAGGCAGGAAGACAACGAGAGACAGACACATAAAGTAAATATATAACGTTGGCCAAACGACTAATATGCGATTATGGCAAATCAAATGCCTTTTGGCTCGAGAGTCAACAACAGCCGTAACAGCAAGAACAACAACAATTACAGCGCGAAAGCAAACAACAACCGTAACAGCAACAACAATGAAAACAACAACAACAATAACACACAATGGGAACGTCAACGACCAGGCTGGGACTCGCTCAGCAGCCAAGGGAATGCTGCGATAGCAAGAGGGTGGAGAGGCAAGCATGAGGAAAGGGGAACAGTCAGGAGAGAATAGGAGAGGGAGGGGGAGGGGAGAATATATACGTTGAGTTTTTACCAAAGACGAAGACGCAGGCGACTTTCCAACATTTTGCACATCTGTTCGAATAATATATATAATTTTTTTTTTTCCTACGTGTTTTTTTTTTTTGGTTGTCCAGACGACGCAGCGCAAAATGCGAGGAAGACGAACAGAGAGCAACAAAAAAAAAGAAGAAAAAGAATATATATATATATATATATTTATATAAGTAGAAACCCAAATATAATAAAAACCGAAATGGATCGGAGGGGTGTGCCAAGTCTGGGGAGTTGAAGCAGCGGAGGCGACAATGGCAAAGGTTACTGACACAGCACGCACATTGACCTTGATCGCAGCATTGAAGCGTCTGGAGACGTTTGACGCTTTTAGAAGCGTTCAACAGCAGCAGCCGCATAAGGATTTGCTCCTGTAGAAAAAACAGGAGCAGCCGAGCAGCAGCAGCAGCAGCAGCGGTAGTGGTAGCAGGAGCATTGCCCAGACAGCGTGCAAAAGACAGAGAAAGAGAGAGAGAGAGAGAGTCAGGGAGATAGAGACAGACAAGGCAAAAGTAAATTATTTGCAAATTTATTTAGCTGGCAATACATACACATACACATACACACACACACACACACACACAGACACATACACTAAGGCATAGAGAGAAGTTTTGCGGCAATTCCCAACCTACCGCATTGTTACATCACGTAAGGCAGACAGACATTGCGAAAAAAAAAACAGTAACAGCAACAGCAACAGGAGACGTCAAAGCAAAAGCGAAAAAGAGACAGCGACAGAGCAAGAGAGACAGAGATAGACAGTGGCAATAACGGTGTTTTGTGCCTTATGCTCAGGATGTGCTCGTTACGTGTCCAAGTTGAAATGAAACCGAAACTGGACGCTGGCAAATGAAATTTTGTTTGGTGCCTCATGTGGCAGCAGTCGGCTCTATGAAATCGCCAGAAAACTGACTGTAAAATGTAAGCTGACCAGGGTTGCAGATCCTTAACAGTCAGGCAGGAAATGCTTAAAGTTCGTTAAACTCGTCGAGCTCATTGTTGCAAAATTACACTCGAAGAAATGCCACAACAATTAATTTATTACGTAATTTTATTCCAAATATTTATACTATAAAATTTACAAAAAAAAAACTATAAAAATTTTATTACAATTATTTTTTAAAAATAAAAAAAAAAATAATAATAATAATAATAAAAAATTGTCAGTCATGTTTATCGTCATGCTTGTTATATTACGTTGCTTTTGTTGTTGTTGTTTTTTTTTTTTAAATGTTGCCAAGTGGCACGGGGAGGTAGAAGGCAAAGAACTCGCTTCTGTCTGGCTGAGTGGCCACCCTACTTTGGGCTTATTGCGTCTCAGCTTCAGGACTTCGACACGACGTTGTCGCTTACGCTTCCTGGCCACGCACAAAATATCAACGCACTTTTCAAGACCTCGCATTTCGCATTTCATAGTCGTCGTCGTCGTTGTCGTCGTCCTTGTTGTCCTCGTCGTCGTATTTGGTGCGTTGGCCGCCTTTTTTTCAGCTTGTGGATATCGTCTGGCGGTGCGACGTATGACAAGCGGCAAACAACTAGAACAACTGGAGTACAGCGAGCAGAGCAGGACGAGCGTCGTTAATGTGTATGTGTGTGTGTGCGCGCCTGGAGCAACCACCATCAGGAGTAAAAACCCAAATGCGAACTTAAACCCAAACCCAAACCCAAACCGAAAAATAAAAAAGCTAAACTCGAACCACGACCACGAACCACGAAAGCACAAGCCATGTGCGGGCTTTTGTTGCCCCTCATTGTCGTCTATAGTCTATAGTCTGGCTGGCGCGTTTTGTCGTCTACCGTCTATCGTCTGACGTCTGTAGTTATCCTGGTCTATGCCTATGCTTAAGGACTCGCTGCTAGACCTGCTTTAGCAAGGACTTCCTGGTGCGTAAGGCGCAGTTCATTCAATTCAAATTTTCTTTGCGAAACGCTTTTAATTGCCTAACACGGGATGAGCACGTAGCCAGAGGGAGCTAAACTGAGCGAAGAGAGGGAAGCTCGCTCGTATGAGTTAAAAACGATAGGAGGAGAAATGATGGTTCTATGAGGGTTCTTGCAGGGACCCCATAAATTACGGACAGTCTCGCGTGAACTCAACGAAGTGTTCAGCACTCTGGAAATTTGATATTAATATGGAAATTTACTTTTGTTATTGTTTTCACTGTTTCTCTTTTTTTATTATTATTTGTGTTTGTTTTGCTGCAAGACTATTCATGTCATATCCTGTAGCTGATCCTGTATGTGATGAGTAGTCCTTCGTTTTATTGTTGTACAACATTAACAAAAAAAAAATTTTTAATTAAAAATTAATTGAAAATAAACTGGAATAGAAAAATATTTGAATAAAGTTTCATTTTTTTTTCCATTATGTAACTTGTCAAAGTCCTTGGGGGGAATAATGTGTTAAGTGATATTTGAAAACTGGTTTATCACTTAAGTGTAGGGAAACTGTGATAATGGAGTAACAATTGTCTAATGTTGAGATGCTTTAGAAAGCATAAGTTTTTATCCAGATAAAAATTTAAATAAATATTAAAAAAAAATAAATAAATAAATTTCGTAATAATAAATAAATTATTATTAATAATTATTTTTATAAATAATAAATATTTAAAAATTAATAAATATAAATATTTTATTATTTTATTATCTGAAAAATAACAAATAAATAAAAAAAAAAAATTTTTTTTAATAATTAATAAATCTTTAAAAAAAAATTAATTTTTTTATTAAATAATAATTGTTAAAAAATTTTAATAAATAATAAATAAATAAATAAATTTCGTAATAATAAATAAATATTTTTATAAATAATAAATATTTAAAAATAAATAAATATAAATATTTTATTATTTTATTATCCGAAAAATAACAAAGAAATACAAAAAAATTTTTTTTAATAATTAATAAATCTTTAAAAAAAAAAAAATTTTTTTTTTAAGGAATAATTGTTAAAAAAAATTTAATAAATAATAAATAAATAAATAAATTTCGTAATAATAAATAAATATTTTTATAAATAATAAATATTTAAAAATAAATAAATATAAATATTTTATTATCTGAAAAATAACAAATAATTACAAAAAAAAAATTTTTATAATTAATAAATCTTTAAAAAAAAAAAAATAAAATTTTTTTATTAAATAAAATTTTTTAAAAAATTTTTAATAAGTAATAAATACTGGAAATATAAATATTTAAATATTTAAAAATATTTTAAAAATCTTTTAATTTAATAATTTATTTTATTTTATTTAATAAATATATATAAAAAAATAAATAAATAACTTAATAAAATAAAAATAAATAAATATGTTAATGTTATATATTTAAGCAAAAATTTGCATACAATATAAAATTGCAGTGAATCAATTTAAACAGCGTCAAATTATATTAATTATCTTATTAAATGTAATAATATTTTGTATGCTGAATTTTAAATTAAATTAATATCTTAATGAAATAATGCCACGCCTCAAAACTGTACCGCTTAGTGGTGTGGACGCTTTTGACAACGTTGTTGCGGCTTCACCACACAAATTCTTCATTGCTTCACACACAGACACAACACACACTCTCTCTCTTTCTCTTTTTGTTTGTCTTTTTTGCTCTCTCTCTCTCTCTCTCTTTCTTTCTTTCACTCTCAGTCTGTTTCTTCTTATGTACAACGCATCCACAAATTGGCAGTCGTCGACCTCAATATCAGTTTACGAGCTGGCCGAGCGTCGAATCCATAGGCTGTTTTTTTTTTTATTTTTCTCCCCTTGTCTTCATCGCCACTCACCGCTTACCGCTCTTGCCATGGTCTCCTCCCTTTGGCCATTGGGTTCACCTTGCATCTCTTTTTGCACAGACAGAGAGACATAAAAAAAAAATTCCCCCTCATTATTGCACGTAATGATGTTGCCACAGTTTAGAATCGTCGTTCGTTTCGTATCGTCTTTATGTATAAACTACACACACACACAGAGAGAAAGAGAGTGAGAGAGAGAAGAGTCTGTCGTCGGTTCGGGTTTTTTTAGATTTGGATTCGGGTTCAGGTTCCTGTCTCCGTTTTGCTGTTCCCCTGTTCAACTCTGTTCTGGTTTTTTGCATTTTGCGCTTCGGGGGCTGCGCTTGGTTAGACCGTCCAACCGCCACACACAAAACAGACAAACAGACAGGCAGACAGACAGATAAACAGACAGGTCTACCCCCTCTTGATGTTAACTCTCCTCTAGTCAACAGTACAACAACATCAACTCGTCTGCTTTTGGCTGCTCTGGCTGTCTGGGCGTATTTTATGTTCTGTTTTGGCTATATAAATTCTGCTGTCGTTTTGCCCACCACCGATGTTGACGATGTCGAACTTTTTCCCGCCAAATGCAGACGAAGCAACAGAAACAGCAAACAGCAACAGCAACAGCGACAACAACAACCACAACAGCAGCAGCAGCAGCAGACAATACCACATGGCAAGTCCTAGGTCGGTTACACCACCAGCCAGACAGATGCGTCGCTGCCTCTGTCGCTGTCGCGGTCTCTGTCAACGTTGACAGAGGGTTACTCACTCAACTCAAACTCAATATTAAAATCGACAATTCGAATCGCTTTGGCTAACGAAAAAATCATCAACGAAATGCCGGGCAGCTCGTGTGAATGAACTCCGTCAAGGACAATGATCTACACGCCGCGTCTCGTCGTGCTGCGTCGCACTGCGTTGCGTCTACATCGTCCGTAGTACAAGTCCGTCTACTCATCCGCCTTTACGCTTTTTATCCGTACTTTTTCGCCCTGTTTTGTAAGCCCGTGCCGCTGCCACGCCCCCCTCTTACTGTATGTTTGTGTGCTTTGCTTTGCTTTTATTGCGATTTATTTTGTTTTTGAGGGTTGATTTTTATATGACTGCAGACGATACCCAAACGTTGACGGGTGACTGCAACGCCAACTGCGACTGCGACTGAGAACTGTGACTGCTACGTTGGCGGCGTCATTGACATTGCAAAAATTCACAAGCGGGCAGACGTGAAACAAAAACAAATCGTTAAACTGCCCTTTGCAGCCATAGTCTCGTTGCCGCACCGTCAGCCAAAAACAGCAACCTGATGGATGCTGCTTGCAGACACATAACTTCCTCCTCCTCCCTCCTTTAATGCAAGAACTTCGTCAACTCCAACTGCTACAGTCACGTGGCTGCTGTATCGACAGAGTCGAAAGTGAACAATTCAGTCAACAGATTTTGTAGCTGCAATGCAAACTCCAAGCTCCACACTCAATGCTGCTCACTCTACAACAAGCTTAAACATGTCCACCATGGCGTCTCATTGTACTGTTAGCTGTCGATGTCACTGCTGCTGCTGCTGCTGTTGCGACATGGCAGATGATGCGTTTCGTTATTAAATATTTAGCAAGCTCTATGTCGCGCTGGCTAAAACCATTCGCCAATTTAAATGCGACTACATCCTCCCCCCAAAAAAAAAGAAGTAGAATCTTGCAACCCCTCCAGAAACTTAGCACAATTCTCAATGCTCAATGCGCTCTGCACGGCGGTTTATTGAATTTCTGTTTGCTTGTCCGTCTGTCGTCTGTTTGGACCAGTTAGCGCCTCTTCTTCTGCTTCTACTTGCTGTTGCTATTGTTGTTGTTGTTGTTGTTTGTTATTGTCTGTCTGTCTATATGTCTGTCTGTTTGTCACCGAAAATTGCACCTGCTCTGATGTTTGCACCTGTCCACGCTGAGTTCAAAGTGTTTGTTGTTCTTCATGTTGTTGTTGTTGTTGCTGTTGTTGTTGATTTTAATGTTTGCTTTTGTATGGGCGCAGTTCAATGGCCCCGCTTGCTGCCATTTGCTGCTCATTGCATTGCATTTCGACAATGTTCATTGTGTTGCATTTGACTTTTGTGAATTGAAAATTCATGAAAATTAAAGAAATCGCCAAACGGAATTAATAAGCAAATGAAATGCATATTAAAATTATTCAATTAAACGCATGATAACAAACCTGCAAAAATTTAAAAATTTAAATTTAAAAAATTAATTAATAGAAATTCGAGTTTAAAAATTATTCAATTTATTTTAAAATAAAATTATTGCTACAATTTTAAAATAATTTATTTGAAATATAAAAAAGAATATATTTATTTTTGTACAAATATTAAAAATAAATTAATAGAAATTTTAATTTAAAATTTCTTAAGTTTATTTTAAAAGAAATTTAATGCTAAAAATTATTCAATGAATTTATTTGAAATATTAATAAAATAATTTAAAAAATATTTATATAAATATTAAAAAATTTATTAAAAGAAATTCAAGATGACAAATTTCTTAGGTTTATTTTAAAATAAAATTTATTTTAAATTTTTTTTCAATTAATTTATTTAATATATTAATGCTAAATAATATATTTAATATTTATTTTTAATATAAAAATTAAAAAATGTATTAATAGAAATTCTAGTTCGTAAATATCTTGAGTTTATTTTAAAATAAAATTAATTTAAAAATGTTTTCAATTAATTTATTATAAATATTAATGAAAAATAATATATTTAATATTTATTTTTAATATAAATATTAAAAAATTTATTAAAAGAAAAGCTAGCTTTCAAATATCTTAAGTTTATTTTAAAATAAAATTTGTTTTAAAATTTTTTAAATTAATTTATTAAAAATATTAATGAAAAATAATATATATAAAATATTTATTTTTGTAAAAAAAATTAAAGATTAATTAATATAAATATAAATATTAAAAAATTTATTAATACGAATTCTAGATGACAAATATCTTAAGTTTATTTTAAAATAAAATTATTTTAAAATTTGTTTTCAATTAATTTATTAAATATATTAATGAAAAATAATATATTAAATATTTATTTTTATATAAATATTAAAAAATGTATTAAAAGAAATTCAAGATGACAAATATCGTAAGTTTATTTTAAAATAAAATTAATTTAAAAATGTTTTCAATTAATTTATTAAAAATATTAATGAAAAATAATATATATAAAATATTTATTTTTGTAAAAAAAATTAAAGATTAATTAATATATTAATATAAATATAAATATTAAAAAATTTATTAATACGAATTCTAGATGACAAATTTCTTAGGTTTATTTTAAATTAAAATTAATTTTAACATTTTTTCAATTAATTTATTAAAAATATTAATGAAAAATAATATATTTAATATTTATTTTTAATATAAAAATTAAAGAATAATTTATAGAAATACTAACTAAAAGATTGCTTGAAATCGTTGATATAAAATTTTTATTGCAATTTTAAATTCATTTATATTTCTAATATATTCATAAAATATTTAATATAATTCATAAAATTTCAATAGAATTCCAATAAAATTTAATTCTTATCTTAATTTTCTTATCTAGTTTCATTTTTAGTCTATGTAATTGTTGTTTTATTGCTCTGCCGGCAGCACTTGTCAATTGCTGCACTAAATGCGCCGTCAAGCTGTCAAATTCTTTTGCCTTTTGCTCTTTTACTCTGCAGTCAAAAATTGGCAAATGAGCAGAGCATTAATTTATTTCAATTTGTATGCACAACTTTGCATTTGCAACAGCTAAAAACAACAATAACAGCAGCAGCAGCAACAACTTGAGGAGCCACAAGCATGACAAAGCCCTGAAGATGTCTGCTGCTGCTGCTGTTGCTGCTGTTGCTGCTGTTGCTGCCGTTTCACAGTCTGTTTCTTTGTTATTGTCTCTCTGTGTGTGTTTGTGTAAGCAACTGCTTGCCGCAGGAGCAACATCATCACGGCTGGCAAAGTTCAAGTCAAACGACGAGTCCTGCGATTGAAAAGGACTCGACACTGGGCGACATATTGCTGAACATGTTTATTTACAGCTCAACAAAACAACAAAACTCGCGAGCCCGCCACCCCAAAAAAGACCCACAGATGCAGAAGAAGAAGAATAAGAAGTAGAAGCAGAATATAATGGAACCTGAATGTGAACCGGAACCAGAGCAGAACCAACTACTTCAGTTCCAGAACAACAACACAGCGTCGATTGTCATTGTCATTGTCAGCAGTTGCTGTTGTTATTTCTTCTTTACTTCGGGCGGCTCGTCTTTGTCTTGTTGTTCTTCTTCTCCCACTGCTTCTTCTACTTCTTCTTCTTTTTCTTCCACTTTGGTCCCAGACATTATTCGTACGTCGAACAATTCAAGCAATTTCACTTCAAAAATTGCGACGTTTAGCGCGCGATTGCCACAAATCAAAGCGACATTAAAACCTCCTTAAAACCCATCCACCCCTCCACTACTACTCACTCATCCCAGTCTTACTCCTAGCACTACTTGTGTTTTGGGGGGGGGGGGATGCTTCATCTTGTTGTGTGTATTTTCGCTTCATTTTTAGATAAATATAAAATAAAAATCGCAAAATGACAAAAACGTCCCAAAACGTTGTCTCTGTCTCTAAAAGAAGAGCAACCAAAAAAAAAAAGGCGTCCAGGGTGCTTGGAGGGGGGAATAGAGCAGGCAGAGGGGTATGAACATTTGGCTCCCAAAACATATGCGCGCCAAATCAGCAGCAGACAAAACAAACAAAGACTTGAAGACAGACAAAGAAGCAACTGACAGACAAACAGACAGATGGGAAGACAGAAAAAAAAAATAAATAAAAAACCGTAGCCGAAAAATGCTTCAAAAATCATTGCTGAAGCAACACAAAGAAGAAGCAGCAGCAGCAGCAGCAGTGGAAAATAAAAGTTTTACGTGGGGCACGTGAGTTGAAGACGAAGAAGAAGAAACAGAAGACGCAGCTTTTATACATACTACCAATGTCTGGAAGTCGGATAAGAGAAGTTTATGCTGTGGAGCAAGGAGACGCTGCTGTCAAGCCTGCTGCCGATTTTTGTGCGTAGACAACACAGACGACAATATTCCACTTCAAGTGATTTGTTGTCCAAGGGTATACAGAAAAGGCACAGCGCGACTCAGTATCCGAAACAGACTCAGTCCAAAGACCAAAAGAACTTTTCCAGACAACAGCAGCGGCTGCTGTCGCTGCTGCTGCTTGAATGATTGCCTGGGCGACAGGCAGCAGACTGAGACACTGTAAGAAAATATAATAAAATTTCATATGTTAATTTTTAATGTTGAATTTTTGCAAGCTGAACAATTTTTTCTCTCAGTGTAGCAGACCTAAGAGTTAGGCTAAGAGTAGCAGCAATATGTCTACTGTGTTAACTGTGCAAGAAAGGGCTGCCAGTACTGCGTGAGGGGGCAGTGCAGGGGTGTGCTTGGTGGGAAGTAGAAACGTAATCAAATGAAGTCGAAATGTGTTTTTTTTTTTTCTGTCGCTCTCACTGAGTTTTCAGTCTATAAATTCTTTGACTTTCCTTTTCTTTTTTTTTTAAAGCGTTTTTCTAATTAAATGTTTTTCTCGCAATTTTTTTTATTTTTCTTGCAATTTAATATGCGTGCAAAAAAAATATATAAGTATATATATTAAATGTTTAGTATATATATATATATATGTATATATATTAATATTTAACGTCTCATTTGTCGCTCTTTGATTTGTTATCCATATGTTGCTGCTGCTTGCTGCTTGCTGTACACAGAATGAATGAATGATGCATGCCCCTTGTGTCAGTCTGAGTGCTACGCACGTAACGGCAAATTTACGCGTCTCTGAACTTTGACCCTCGCACACACACACACACAGAGATGTAGACAGTCATAGCCAGGCAGCCAGCCAGCCGGCTGTGACCTTTGTGCGTGCGTTGACGCGTCTGCGTCGCTTTTGCCACATCAAATTTTATGGATGCTGTTGCTTTTCTTTCTCTTCTTCTTGTTGTTGCTGCTGTTGCTGCTGCTGTTGTTGTTGTCTTTGTTTGTCACAATTTTTTTTTTTTTATGCGAAATTAATTTAGAAAACTTTTTCTTGGAAATAAAATGTGCGCAATTCACGTGTAGACGCATTAAGTGTGGGGCAGAGACAGAGCAGCGCAAGAGCAACAAGATGGCTGAGGTATAAAAAAAAAGGGAAGTAGTACAACAACAACAACAACAACAAGATAAAAATTGGGTTGTTTTTGGGCTTGTATTTTGTATTAGATAAGACTATGGAACTGTATGGGTGTGTGTGAGTGTGTGTACAGTTAATGCGGCTTAGCTGAGCTGGCCATAAGGGTCAAAAGTTGAAAGAGGAAGTGCAGCAAGTGCGAAGTTTAAAACTAAGTTCTCCAAAAAAAAAAAATAAAAATAAAAACTCTTGTGATAAGTATTAATCGTACTTAGAAAAAGAAAGAGATAGAGACAGAGAGAGAGAGAAAGCGTAACTGCCTAACTTAGAAAAAGAGAGAGAGAGAGACAGAGAGACTGAAAGAGAGAGAAAAAAAGTGTAAAAAAAAATACTAGCTACAGATTAAAGATAACAACTAGCTAAAAAAAAATAGTAGCTAAAGATAAAGCTGTCGAAATAAAGTTCTAAAAATATATCCTGTAAATAGAATTAGAAAAATATAAAAAAAAAAATATAAGCAAGCGTGTGGCATGCAACATTTGAAATGAAATTGAGCTGTCTACAAACTCTAGAAGCTCAATGTGAAATTTAATGCCTGTAGCTCTTAGGAGATATACCCCACTTTGCAATTCTATGCAGGGTATTTAAAAAAAAAGGCAACTAACTTGTTTAGTTCAAAAGCTTAATAAGATTTTCCACTCTATACACTGCAACAGTTGAAAGTGTTTTGCAACCAAAAAGCTTAAATAAAGTTTTGTCTAAACTGACAAAAAAAAAAAAAAATAAAAGGAAAAAGTAAAAAGTGAAAAGTGAAAATTTAAGTTATTGGAAGGAAATCAAAAGTGTAAAAAAAAATGCCTAAAAAATATTGAAAGTGCAACTATAATTCGACTAAGCGTTGAGTGTATCTAAAATTCGACTAAAAAATTTTTGAATTTTTTATTATTTTAAAGTAATTTCAGCTGCCAGCTAAGCATAATTGCAACTGAAGTTATATTTAGTTCTTAGATCAGATATCATTATATATCTGGAAAAACGGTTTAAGTTGAAGCATTTTTGATGTAGTCAGAGAGAGAGAAAAAAAAAACCTGCCTGCAAGCGTTAAGTACATTTCATAGTCAACTTGACTAATGCCACATTGTGCACAGAGCACAGAACAAACGGAAATGCCACTCGGCAGTTTGCACCACTGTGTGCAGTACTGCAGCCCCCTGCTCGCTCTATCAGCATTGTGAGACACTGTAGAAGTGTCCCTACTGACAGCTTAAATGACCCATTCGCTGGCCACAATTTGCCCCATAAGTTGCAAGTTGCAAGTAGCATGTTGCAAGTAACGATTTGCGATTTGCCAACGATGCCATCAACAAATGGCAATTGGCATCTGATAAATATAAAAACATCAACAACAATGCAACAACATTAAATGTATCTGCAACTACATATATAACACTGCCTCGCAAATCTGTATCTATATCTGCAGCTGTAAATGTATCTTTTGTCTGTGATTGCCTCTGGGTGCTAACATCTTCCGCTGTCTTATTGTACAGTACATCGAACTCTATGCAGCTCAAATTCTATGCCTGTAAATATCTTTAGCTCATGTATCGACAATAATTACGCCTCAGCTTCAGCTACAACTACAGCGACAGCGACAGCGACAGCGACAGCTACTCGTAGATCGCAGTAAAAGAAGCTCATGTTATAGTATGTTGGTTGGTTGACTGAAATAAGATGCGAATATTGCTAGGACAAAGAGTAAAATGTAAATGTAGTAGAAGTAGAAGAAGTAGAAGTAGAAGCAGCAAAGGGGAGCAGCAGCAGCAGCAGCAGCAGCAGCAGCATGACTGGACGTGAAAAGTTCGCAGACAATAACAAAAACAAAAAACAAAACGAAAAAAAAAATGTAAGTAGAACGAAATGGAAAATGGAATCGAATCGACGACTAAACTCTTTTCAACTCACTCTAACTCTCTCTCTCTCTCTCTGCCTCTGTCTCTTTGTCTCTCTTTGTCTCTGTCTCCCTTCTAACCGTTTCCCTTTCCTTAGCAGTCGCAAGTTTCATACTCATTCCCAATTCCCAATGCACGTTCCCATTCTTAGCGTTCTTTCATGAGGTGAATGGACGCAAGGTGACGCCGTAGTCGCTGTCGCAGTCGCAGTCGCAGTTGCAGTCAACGTCACAGTATATATGTGTGTGTGTTGGTTTCTTTTGCGCTTGGATTTGCGCGCCAAAAACGTTCCCCTTTATAGCAAGGAGTTGACTTTGTTTTGGTGACGCTGACCGAAAGCGAAAGAGACAGAGAGAGAGAGAGCGAGAACGAGATAGAGCAAGATAGATAAAGAGAAGTGAATGCGAATGAAACGCAATGGATGTGAAACATTGGATGCCAAAAGGGGCATAGGCATCGGGCATCGGGCATCGGGCAAAATGTGCAAACGGTCGCAACGGGCGCAACGTGTACTTCGGGCATTGAGCATCAAGCATTAAGTATGGGCATATATGGGCGTGGCAGAGCAGTCGACGCACGAAGCGGCTAAACGAAACAGGAGCGCAGCCCCAGACGCCATTTAGCCATTTACCACTTGCCATGCTGCTGCTGCTGCTTCGCATCGACGACAACGACAACGATGACGATGACGATGACGATGACTATACACTGGCCTCCTAAGTCAAGCGCCGCGCTGTGTCTCCTTTCTGTGCTGTTGTTCTCTCTTGCACACTTACATGCGCTGCGCTGCGCTACGCTACGTTGCCTGCCCTTTCCCTTTTCCATCACTTTCCTTTAGCAGCGCACTTTTTGCAGTCTTACTATCAACTGGCGCTCCTTCACTTCTGTCTCTTTGTGTCTGTCTCTCTGTGTCTCTCTCTCTCTCTCTGTGTGTGTCTGTGTATGTTTTGTCTTGCAAGTTTTGCTTTGATCCCCTTATTCTGTCTGGCATTCGGATTCGCATTTTACTTTTTGTTTTTATTTCTCCTTTTTTTTTCTGCTTGCTGTTGTCGTTGTTGCTGCTGCTGCTGCTGTTGCTTTTGTTATTGTTTTTGTGCCCATTGCCATTGCATGCAGTTCGCCCGCCATAAGACTGAGTGCCATGTTATTGCCATGTCGTCGTTATATTCACATTCGCAATTCGCAATCGTATTCCATTCCATGCTATACTTCTCATTCTCAAAAGCTTCATCATCATCAACATCATCAACATCATCATCATCATTTATGTAGTCATCGCCATCGTCAGCGTCGTTTTCTGGCTTTGTTTACAAGCATTTGATGGACCACAAACGCCACATTGAGCTCCCCTCAGAATGCGCGCAATTTTCATGCTTTTGCCATTCTCTACTTGTTGTTGTTGTTGTTGTTGCTTGTGTTGCTCATGTTGCTTCTGTTGGCTGTTGCGTTTTGTAGGGTCTGTTTTTACCCTCACGATACTCTTTGGAGAATTATGACAGCAAAACGTGTTGCGTGGCTTGGCAACAAAAAAAAAACAACAAATGGCGAGAAAATTGTAATTCTCTTTGCTTACTCTACGCGTTTCTTGTTCTTCTATATCTTTGTCATGTTGTTGTTGTTGTTGTTGTTGTTCTACTATTTCTATTTCTATTTTTCTACCCCAAGTCTTTTGGCATTTGCCAATTCGCATTCTCATTGCCATTCGCTTGATTTTTATTAGTTGTATTTTATTGAATTCGTCGATTGAATGAATTGCTCAATGAGCGGGTGGCGCTACATTTACCTCACACTTCACCACTCTTCACTCTGTCAGCCCTTGCCTAAACTAAGCTAAGCTAACACTCCCCATACCCTATGCTTTCTATCAAGATTTAGAAGCAAATTCTAGGGATTCGCAAAGTGAAGTCTAGCGCATGAAATTGATGGACTATAAGCGAGAATGAGAACAAGAACAAGAATGAGAATGTGAATGTGAGTGTGAATGTGAGTGTGAATGTGAATGTGAGTGTGAATGTGAATGTGAATGCATGAGTGCTATAAAGAAGATTACTTGATATCCATAGATGATTGTTCTGCTGATACTTTTATGTTACAAGTAGCGAAAAATAGTCCAAATATTCTGTGTAATGCAACCGAAATGAAGTTTTAGTTTTCATATTTTTTATTTTTTTTTTTAAAGAATTTGCATGTGAAATTTAAGAAAATAAATGCAGGACTTTTTTATGTATTATTTGGAGTATTGGAGTTTTTTTTTATTTTAATTGCCTTTTTTTCAGTATTTTTTTTTTTTTTTTAAAGAATTTGCATGTGAAATTTAAGAAAATAAATGAAGAACTTTTCTATGTATTATTTGGAGTATTGGAGTTTTTTTTTATTTTTATTTTATTTTAATGGCTTTTTTTCAGAATTTTTTTTTTTAAAGAATTTGCATGTGAAATTTAAGAAAAAAAATGCAGGACTTTTTTATGTATTATTTTGAGTATTGGATTTTTATTTTAATATTTTTAGAAATTTTTTTTTAATAATTTGCATAACTGAGAAAATAAATCAAGAATTTTAAATATTTTCTTTTGATAATTTACTTAAATTAAAAATTTATTAAATGAAGTATTGGAATTTTTATTTTTATCTTAATAAACATAAAAAAAAATTTTTTTAAATATTTAACAGCGTTTTTTTTCAGTATATTTTTTTTTTTTTTTAGGTAACTCGTATATCTGGTGAATTAGAAGGAATTTATTCAGATATAAACATGCTTTAGACGTAACAAAATTGTTAAAGACAAATAATTATAGAATTGTTGTTCAACTGCAAAAAAAAAAAAAAAAAAAAAAAACATTTTCCAAATTTTTATCCTACTTCATCCAAAAAAAAACAAAATCTTTCTATCGTTGACAACATGCATCATCTGAGTCTGAATCTGAATCATTGCAAGCATCACAAATTTCCTCAGCAGTTCTTGCCCGACACAATGTTGGCCTACATCTAGCTTTACGTACAGCAGTTTGACAACCTGAACCCTGAAAAGTTTCTGGATCTGGTATTGCCAGAGAAATAGCACTATATAAACGAGCTGAGCCATTATTTTGCAATTGTATAGCACGATTCATCATTGTATGTAATTTAATATTCTCTTGATTTATACAATTACGTAATTCCTTATATTCAATTTTATCCAGACGCGTTTTACATGGTAAATCTAATATATCCTGTGAACGTTCTTTCATTGCTTCAATAAGTTGATTTTGATAATCAATTTGTTTGCTTAGATCAAGATATTCTCGATACATTGCTGCTTGTTCTTCATTATCTTCACTTTCTTCATCTAACATTTCAAATGGATCTTCTTCAGAATTATTCTGATTTATAATATCTTCTTCTTCTTCAGCATCATAATCACTTAGTTCTGCGATTTCATCAATTATATTAACATCAATTTCGGCTTCCTCAGGATTTTCTTCTCCATCGGCTGGTGGTGCTGCATTCTGTTCAACTTCTGTCATTTAATGCAGTTGATTAACAATTTGGAAAATTTTATTACGTGGAAATTTTGAAAAAAAAGCCTAAAAAAAAATATGTGTGAAAATGAAATCAATGATTTTTGATTTTTAAATTATAAGCTGAGAAATTTTTTTGTAATATGCGAAAAAATTTCATATATGGCGTCAGAGGTGACATTAAGTAGACGTTAATACCCAATGAGAGAGTAGCAAAAACGTAGCAATGACATCAACTCATCATCAACTTAATGTCCCGCTCTGACGCCATATAATGAAATTTATTTCGCATATTACAAAAAAAAATTTCTCAGCTCATAATTTAAAAATCAAAAATCATTGATTTCATTTTCACACATATTTTTTTTTAGGCTTTTTTTTTCAAAATTTCCACGTAATAAAATTTTCCAAATTGTTAATCAACTGCATTAAATGACAGAAGTTGAAGAGAATGCAGCACCACCAGCCGATGGAGAAGAAAATCCTGAGGAAGCCGAAATTGATGTTAATATAATTGATGAAATCGCAGAACTAAGTGATTATGATGCTGAAGAAGAAGAAGATATTATAAATCAGAATAATTCTGAAGAAGATCCATTTGAAATGTTAGATGAAGAAAGTGAAGATAATGAAGAACAAGCAGCAATGTATCGAGAATATCTTGATCTAAGCAAACAAATTGATTATCAAAATCAACTTATTGAAGCAATGAAAGAACGTTCACAGGATATATTAGATTTACCATGTAAAACGCGTCTGGATAAAATTGAATATAAGGAATTACGTAATTGTATAAATCAAGAGAATATTAAATTACATACAATGATGAATCGTGCTATACAATTGCAAAATAATGGCTCAGCTCGTTTATATAGTGCTATTTCTCTGGCAATACCAGATCCAGAAACTTTTCAGGGTTCAGGTTGTCAAACTGCTGTACGTAAAGCTAGATGTAGGCCAACATTGTGTCGGGCAAGAACTGCTGAGGAAATTTGTGATGCTTGCAATGATTCAGATTCAGACTCAGATGATGCATGTTGTCAACGATAGAAAGATTTAGTTTTTTTTTGGATGAAGTAGGATAAAAATTTGGAAAATGTTTTTTTTTTTTTTTTTTTTTTGCAGTTGCACAAGAATCTACAATTATTTGTCTTTAACAATTTTGTTACGTCTAAAGCATCTTTATGTCTGAATAAATTCCCTCTAATCCAGCAGATACCTAAAAAAAAATATACTGAAAAAACGCAGTTAAATATTTTAAAAATTGTTGCTATGTTTATTAAGATAAAAATAAAAATTCAATACTTCATTTAATAAATTTTGAATTTAAGTAAATTATCAAAGAAAAATATTTAAAATTCTTGATTTATTTTCTCTGTTATGCAAATTTTAAAAAAAAAAATAATAAAAATCCTGAAAAAAGGCAATTAAAATAAAATAAAAATAAAAATCCAATACTCCAAATAATACATAGAAAAGTCCTGCATTTATTTTCTTAAATTTCACATGCAAATTCTTAAAAAAAAAAAAAAACCTGAAAAAAATGGCAATTAAAATAAAATAAAAATAAAATAAAAATCCAATACTCCAAAGAATACATAAAAAAGTCCTGCATTCATTTTCTTAAATTTCACATGCAAATTCTTAAAAAAAAAAAATAAATAAATATGAAAACTAAAACTTCATTTCGCGTTGCATTACACAGAATATTTGGACTATTTTTCGCTACTTGTAACATAAAAGTATCAGCAGAACAATCATCTATGGATATCAAGTAATCTTCTTTATAGCACTCATGCATTCACATTCACACTCACATTCACATTCACACTCACATTCACATTCACATTCACATTCACATTCTTGTTCTTGTTCTCATTCTCGCTTATAGTCCATCAATTTCATGCGCTAGACTTCACTTTGCGAATCCCTAGAATTTGCTTCTAAATCTTGATAGAAAGCATAGGGTATGGGGAGTGTTAGCTTAGCTTAGTTTAGGCAAGGGCTGATAGAGTGAAGAGTGAAGTGTGAGGTAAATGTAGCGCCACCCGCTCATTGAGCAATTCATTCAATCGACGAATTCAATAAAATACAACTAATAAAAATCAAGCGAATGGCAATGAGAATGCGAATTGGCAAATGCCAAAAGACTTGGGGTAGCAAAATAGAAATAGAAATAGTATAACAACAACAACAACAACAAGAACAACATGACAAAGATGTAGAAGAACAAGAAACGCGTAGAGTAAGCAAAGAGAATTACAATTTTCTCGCCATTTGTTGTTTTTTTTTTGTTGCTACGCCACGCAACACGTTTTGCTGTCATAATTCTCCAAAGAGAATCGTGAGGGTAAAAACAGACCCTACAAAACGCAACAGCCAACAGAAGCAACATGAGCAACACAAGCAACAACAACAACAAGCATGAAAATTGCGCGCATTCTGAGGGGAGCTCAATGTGGCGTTTGTGGTCCATCAAATGCTTGTAAACAAAGCCAGAAAACGACGCTGACGATGGCGATGACTACAACGATGATGATGATGATGTTGATGATGTTGATGATGAGAAGCATTTGAGAATGAGAAGTATAGCATGGAATGGAATACGATTGCGAATTGCGAATGTGAATATAACGACGACATGGCAATAACATGGCACTCAGTCTTATGGCGGGCGAACTGCATGCAATGGCAATGGGCACAAAAACAATAACAAAAGCAACAGCAGCAGCAGCAGCAACGACAACGACAACAGCAAGCAGAAAAAAAAAAGAAGAAATAAAAACAAAAAGTAAAATGCGAATCCGAATGCCAGACAGAATAAGGGGATCAAAGCAAAACTTGCAAGACAAAACATACACACACACAGAGAGAGAGAGAGAGACACACAGACAGACAGACACAAAGAGACAGAAGTGAAGGAGCGCTAGTTGATAGTAAGACTGCAAAAAGTGCGCTGCTAAAGGAAAGTGAAGGAAAAGGGAAAGGGCGCATGTAAGTGTGCAAGAGAGAACAACAGCACAGAAAGGAGACACAGCGCGGCGCTTGACTTAGGAGGCCAGTGTATAGTCATCGTCATCGTCATCGTCATCGTCATCGTTGTCGTTGTCGTCGATGCGAAGCAGCAGCAGCAGCATGGCAAGTGGTAAATGGCTAAATGGCGTCTGGGGCTGCGCTCCTGTTTCGTTTAGCCGCTTCGTGCGTCGACTGCTCTGCCACGCCCATATATGCCCATGCTTAATGCTTGATGCTCAATGCCCGAAGTACACGTTGCGCCCGTTGCGACCGTTTGCACATTTTGCCCGATGCCCGATGCCCCTTTTGGCATCCAATGTTTCACATCCATTGCGTTTCATTCGCATTCACTTCTCTTTATCTATCTTGCTCTATCTCACTCTCTCTCTCTCTGTCTCTTTCGCTTTCGGTCAGCGTCACCAAAACAAAGTCAACTCCTTGCTATAAAGGGGAACGTTTTTGGCGCGCAAATCCAAGCGCAAAAGAAACCAACACACACACATGCACACATATATATACTGTGACGTTGACTGCAACTGCGACTGCGACTGCGACAGCGACTACGGCGTCACCTTGCGTCCATTCACCTCATGAAAGAACGCTAAGAATGGGAACGTGCATTGGGAATTGGGAATGAGTATGAAACTTGCGACTGCTAAAAAGGGAAACGGTTAGAAGGGAGACAGAGACAAAGAGAGACAAAGAGACAGAGAGAGAGAGAGTGAGAGAGAGTTAGAGTGAGTTGAAAAGAGTTTAGTCGTCGATTCGATTCCATTTTCCATTTCGTTCTACTTATATTTTTTTTTTTCGTTTTGTTTTTTGTTTTTGTTATTGTCTGCGAACTTTTCACGTCCAGTCATGCTGCTGCTGCTGCTGCTGCTGCTGCTGCTCCCCTTTGCTTCTTCTACTTCTACTACATTTACATTTTACTCTTTGTCCTAGCAATATTCGCATCTTATTTCAGTCAACCAACATACTATAACATGAGCTTCTTTTACTGCGATCTACGAGTAGCTGTCGCTGTCGCTGTCGTTGTCGCTGTAGTTGTAGTTGTAGCTGAAGCTGAGGCGTAATTATTGTCGATACATGAGCTAAAGATATTTACAGGCATAGAATTCTGAGCTGCATAGAGTTCGATGTACTGTACAATAAGACAGCGGAAGATGTTAGCACCCAGAGGCAATCACAGACAAAAGATACATTTACAGCTGCAGATACAGATACAGATTTGCGAGGCAGTGTTATATATGTAGTTGCAGATACATTTAATGTTGTTGCATTGTTGTTGATGTTTTTATATTTATCAGATGCCAATTGCCATTTGTTGATGGCATCGTTGGCAAATCGCAAATCGCAAATCGTTACTTGCAACATGCTACTTTGCAACTTATGTGGCAAAACTAAGGGGCAAATTGTGGCCAGCGAATGGGTCATTTAAGCTGTCAGTAGGGACACTTCCACAGTGTCTCACAATGCTGATTGAGCGAGCAGGGGGCTGCAGTACTGCACACAGTGGTGCAAACTGCCGAGTGGCATTTCCGTTTGTTCTGTGCTCTGTGCACAATGTGGCATTAGTCAAGTTGACTATGAAATGTACTTAACGCTTGCAGGCAGGTTTTTTTTTTTCTCTCTCTCTGACTACATCAAAAATGCTTCAACTTAAACCGTTTTTCCAGATATATAGTATATACTAATATCTGATCTAAGAACTAAATATAACTTCAGTTGCAATTATGCTTAGCTGGCAGCTGAAATTATTTTAAAATAATAATAAAAAATACAAAATTTGTTAGTCGAATTTTAGTTACACTCAACGCTTAGTCGATTATAGTTGCACTTTCAATATTTTTTAGGCATTTTTTTTAAACTTTTCATTTCCTTCGTTTAGTTCATTCAATAACTTAAATTTTCACTTTTCACTTTTTACTTTTTCCTTTTATTTTTTTTGTGGCAAAACTTTATTTAAGCTTTTTGGTTGCAAAACACTTTCAACTGTTGCAGTGTATAGAGTGAAAAATCTTATTAAGCTTTTGAACTAAACAAGTTAGTTGCCTTTTTTTTTTTAATACCCTGCATAAAATTGCAAAGTGGGGTATATCTCAGGCATTAAATTTCACAACAAGTTTCCAGAGTCTATAGGCAGCTCAATTTCATTTAAAATGTTGCATGCCACACGCTTTCTTATAATTTTTTTTATATATTTTTCTAATTCTATTTACAGGATATATTTTTAGAACTTTATTTCGACAGCTACATTTTTTTAGCTAGTTTTTATCTTTAATCTGTAGCTAGTATTTTTTTTTACGCTTTCTCTCTCCCTCTCTGTCTCTTTCTCTCTCTCCCTTTCTAAGTACGATTAATACTTATCACAAGAGTTTGTATTTTTATTTATTTATTTTTTTTTTGGAGAACTTAGTTTTAAACTTCGCACTTGCTGCACTTCCTCTTTCAACTTTTGACCCTTATGGCCAGCTCAGCTAAGCCGCATTAACTGTACACACACATACACACACACTCACACACACATACAGTTCCATAGACTTATCTAATACAAAATACAAGCCCAAAAACTACCCAATTTTTATCTTGTTGTTGTACTACTTCCCCTTTTTTTTTATACCACTGCCATCTTGTTGCTCTTGCGCTGCTCTGTCTCTGCCCCACACTTAATGCGTCTACACGTGAATTGCGCACATTTTATTTCCAAGAAAAAGTTTTCTAAATTAATTTCGCATAAAAAAAAATAAAAAAAATTGTGACAAACAAAGACAACAACAACAGCAACAACAACAGCAACAACAACAGCAACAACAAGAAGAAGAGAAAGAAAAGCAACAGCATCCATAAAATTTGATGTGGCAAAAGCGACGCAGACGCGTCAACGCACGCACAAAGGTCACAGCCGGCTGGCTGACTGCCTGGCTATGACTGTCTACATCTCTGTGTGTGTGTGTGTGTGCGAGGGTCAAAGTTCAGAGACGCGTAAATTTGCCGTTACGTGCGTAGCACTCAGACTGACACAAGGGGCATGCATCATTCATTCATTCTGTGTACAGCAAGCAGCAAGCAGCAACAACAGCAACAGCAACATATGGATAACAAATCAAAGAGCGACAAATGAGACGTTAAATATTAATATATATACATATATATACTAAACATTTAATATATATACTTATATTGCAAGAAAAATAAAAAAAAAACTGAGAGAAAAACATTTAATTAGAAAAACGCTTAAAAAAAAAAAAAAGAAAGTCAAAGAATTTATAGACTGAAAACTCAGTGAGAGCGAAAAAAAACAAAAAAAAAAAACACATTTCGACTTCATTTGATTACGTTTCTACTTCCCACCAACCACACCCCTGCACTGCAACCTCACGCAGTACTGGCAGCCCTTTCTTGCACAGTTAACACAGTAGACATATTGCTACTACTCTTAGCCTAACTCTTAGTTCTACTACACTGCGAGAAAAAATTGTTGTGCTTGCAAATATTCAACATTAAAAATTAACATATGAAATTTTATTATATTTTCTTACAGTGTCTCAGTCTGCTGCTGCTGCTGCTGCCTGTCGCCCAGGCAATCATTCAAGCAGCAGCAGCAGCCGCTGCTGTCGTCTGGAAAAGTTCTTTTGGTCTTTGGACTGAGTCTGAGTCTGTTTCGGATACTGAGTCGCGCTGTGCCTCTTCTGTATACCCTTGGACAACAAATCACTTGAAGTGGAATATTGTCGTCTGTGTTGTCTACGCACAAAAATCGGCAGCAGGCTTGACAGCAGCGTCTCCTTGCTCCACAGCATAAACTTCTCTTATCCGACTTCCAGACATCGGTAGTATGTATAAAAGCTGCGTCTTCTGTTTCTTCTTCTTCGTCTTCAACTCACGTGCCCCACGTAAAACTTGTATTTTCCACTGCTGCTGCTGCTGCTGCTTCTTCTTTGTGTTGCTTCAGCAATGATTTTTGAAGCATTTTTCGGCTACGGTTTTTTATTTATTTTTTTTTTTCTTACGTCTCCAAGTCTTTCTGTCTTCCCATCTGTCTGTCTGTCTGTCAGTTGCTTCTTTGTCTGTCTTCAAGTCTTTGTTTGTTTTGTCTGCTGCTGATTTGGCGCGCATATGTTTTGGGAGCCAAATGTTCATACCCCTCTGCCTGCTCTATTCCCCCGCCCCTCCTAGCACCCTGTACGCCTTTTTTTTGGTTGCTCTTCTTTTAGAGACAGAGACAACGTTTTGGGACGTTTTTGTCATTTTGCGATTTTTATTTTATATTTATCTAAAAATGAAGCGAAAATACACACAACAAGATGAAGCATCACCCCCCCCCAAAACACAAGTAGTGCTAGGGGTAAGTCTGGGATGAGTGAGTAGTAGTGGAGGGGTGGATGGGTTTTAAGGAGGTTTTAATGTCGCTTTGATTTGTGGCAATCGCGCGCTAAACGTCGCAATTTTTGAAGTGAAATTGCTTGAATTGTTCGACGTACGAATGTCTGGGACTAAAGTGGAAGAAGAAGAAGAAGTAGAAGAAGCAGTGGCAGTAGAAGAACAACAAGACAAAGACGAGCCGCCCGAAGTAAAGAAGAAATAACAACAGCAACTGCTGACAATGACAATGACAATCGACGCTGTGTTGTTGTTCTGGAACTGAAGTAGTTGGTTCTGCTCTGGTTCCGGTTCACATTCAGGTTCCATTATATTCTGCCTCGACTTCTTATTCTTCTTCTTCGTCTTCTTCTTCTTCTGCATCTGTGCGTCTTTTTTGGGGTGGCGGGCTCGCGAGTTTTGTTGTTTGTGCTGTAAATAAACATGTTCAGCAATATGTCGCCCAGTGTCGAGTCCTTTTCAATCGCAGGACTCGTCGTTTGACTTGAACTTTGCCAGCCGTGATGATGTTGCTCCTGCGGCAAGCAGTTGCTTACACTGCCACACACAAAACACACACACAGAGAGACAATAACAAAGAAACAGACTGTGAAACGGCAGCAACAGCAGCAGCAGACATCTTCAGGGCTTTGTCATGCTTGTGGCTCCTCAAGTTGTTGCTGCTGCTGCTATTGTTGTTTTTAGCTGTTGCAAATGCAAAGTTTTGCATACAAATTGAAATAAATTAATGCTCTGCTCATTTGCCAATTTTTGACTGCAAAGCAAAAGGCAAAAGAATTTGACAGCTTGACGGCGCATTTAGTGCAGCAATTGACAATTGTGCTGCCGGCAGAGCAATAAAACAACAATTACATAGAGTAAAAATGAAACTAGATAAGAAAATTAGAAAACAATTAAATTTTATTAGAATTCTATTGAAATTTTATGAATTATATTAAATATTTTATGAATTTATTAGAAATATAAATGAATTTAAAATTGCAATAAAAATTTGATGTCAATAATTTTAAGCAATCTTTTAGCTATAATTGAAATTTTATGAATTATATTAAATATTTTATGAATTTATTAGAAATATAAATAAATTTAAAATTGCAATAAAAATTTGATGTCAATAATTTCAAGCAATCTTTTAGCTATAATTTCTATTAATTATTCTTTAATTTTTATATTAAAAATAAATATTAAATATATTATTTTTCGTTAATATTTTTAATAAATTAATTGAAAAAAATTTAAAATAAATTTTATTTTAAAATAAATAAATTTTTTAATATTTATATAAAAATAAATATTTAATATTTTTCATTAATATATTTAATAAATTAATTGAAAAAAAATTTTAAAATAAATTTTATTTTAAAATAAACTTAAGAAATTTGTCATCTAGAATTCGTATTAATAAATTTTTTAATATTTATATTTATATTAATATATAATTTAATCTTTAATTTTTTTTACAAAAATAAATATTTTATATATATTATTTTTCATTAATATTTTTAATAAATTAATTGAAAAAATTTTAAAACTAATTTTATTTTAAAATAAACTTAAGAAATTTATCATCTAGAATTTCTTTTAATACATTTTTTAATATTTATGTAAACATAAATTAATTAACATATTAATTTTTATACAAAAATAAATATATTATTTTTCATTAATATTTTTAATAAATTAATTGAAAAACTTTTGAAATTAATTTTATTTTAAAATAAACTCAAGAAATTTTAAAGCTAGAATTTCAATTAATTAATTTTTTAATATTTATATAAACATAAATATTTTTTAAATTATTTTATTAATATTTCAAATAAATAAATTAAATAATTTTTAGCATTAATTTTCTTTTAAAATAAACTTAAGAAATTTTAAATTAAATTTTCTATTAATTTATTTTTAATATTTGTAAAAAAAATAAATATATTTTTTTTCTATTTCAAATAAATTATTTTAAAACTGTAGCAATAATTTTATTTAAAAATATATTGAACAATTTTTAAACTCGAATTTCTATTAATTTATTTTTAATAATAATAAATATATTTTATTTTTTATATATATATTTTTTTAATATTTCTTATAAATTATTTTAAAATTGTAATAATAATTTTATTTAACATAAACTCAAGATTTTTATTGTAAGCTCGAATTTCTATTAATTAATTTTTTTGTATTTCAAAAATTCTCTTTAAATTTTTGCAGGTTTGTTATCATGCGTTTAATTGAATAATTTTAATATGCATTTCATTTGCTTATTAATTCCGTTTGGCGATTTCTTTAATTTTCATGAATTTTCAATTCACAAAAGTCAAATGCAACACAATGAACATTGTCGAAATGCAATGCAATGAGCAGCAAATGGCAGCAAGCGGGGCCATTGAACTGCGCCCATACAAAAGCAAACATTAAAATCAACAACAACAGCAACAACATGAAGAACAACAAACACTTTGAACTCAGCGTGGACAGGTGCAAACATCAGAGCAGGTGCAATTTTCGGTGACAAACAGACAAATAAACAGACAAACAGACAGACACATAGGAAGACAGACAATAACAAACAACAACAACAACAACAATAGCAACAGCAAGTAGAAGCAGAAGAAGAAGAGGCGCTAACTGGTCCAAACAGACGACAGACGGCAAGCAAACAGAAATTCAATAAACCGCCGTGCAGAGCGCATTGAGCATTGAGAATTGAGCTAAGTTTCTGGAGGGGTAGCAAGATTCTTCTTCTTTTTTTTTGGGGGCGTGATGCAGTCGCATTTAAATTGGCGAATGGTTTTAGCCAGCGCGACCGTGGAGATGGCAACATAGAGCTCTTGCTAAATATTTAATAACGAAACGCATCATCTGCCATGTCGCAACAGCAGCAGCAGTGACATCGACAGCTAACAGTACAATGAGACGCCATGGTGGACATGTTTAAGCTTGTTGTAGAGAGAGTATGGAGCTTGGAGTTTGCATTATATATACGCAAAGTCAGCTACAAAATCTGTTGACTGAATTGTTCACTTTCGACTCTGTCGATACAGCAGCCACGTGACTGTAGCAGTTGGAGTTGACGAAGTTCTTGCATTAAAGGAGGGAGGAGGAGGAAGTTATGTGTCTGCAAGCAGCATCCATCAGGTTGCTGTTTTTGGCTGACGGTGCGGCAACGAGACTATGGCTGCAAAGGGCAGTTTAACGATTTGTTTTTGTTTCACGTCTGCCCGCTTGTGAATTTTTGCAATGTCAATGACGCCGCCAACGTAGCAGTCACAGTTCTCAGTCGCAGTCGCAGTTGGCGTTGCAGTCACCCGTCAACGTTTGGGTATCGTCTGCAGTCATATAAAAAGCAACCCTCAAAAACAAAATAAATCGCAATAAAAGCAAAGCAAAAGCAAAGCACACATAGAGTAGAGGGAATGAGGGGGGCGTGGCAGCGGCTCGGGCTTACAAAACAGGGCGAAAAAGTACGGATAAAAAGCGTAAAGGCGGATGAGTAGACGGACTTGTACTACGGACGATGTAGACGCAACGCAGTGCGACGCAGCACGACGAGACGCGGCGTGTAGATCATTGTCCTTGACGGAGTTCATTCACACGAGCTGCCCGGCATTTCGTTGATGATTTTTTCGTTAGCCAAAGCGATTCGAATTGTCGATTTTAATATTGAGTTTGAGTTGAGTGAGTAACCCTCTGTCAACGTTGAAAGAGACCGCGACAGCGACAGTGACAGCGACAGAGGCAGAGGCAGCGACGCATCTGTCTGGCTGGTGGTGTAACCGACCTAGGACTTGCCATGTGGTATTGTCTGCTGCTGCTGCTGTTGTGGTTGTTGTTGTCGCTGTTGCTGTTTCTGTTGCTTCGTCTGCATTTGGCGGGAAAAAGTTCGACATCGTCAACATCGGTGGTGGGCAAAACGACAGCAGAATTTATATAGCCAAAACAGAACATAAAATACGCCCAGACAGCCAGAGCAGCCAAAAGCAGACGAGTTGATGTTGTTGTACTGTTGACTAGAGGAGAGTTAACATCAAGAGGGGGTAGACCTGTCTGTTTATCTGTCTGTCTGACTGTCTGTCTGTCTGCCTGTCTGTCTGTTTTGTGTGTGGCGGTTGGACGGTCTAACCAAGCGCAGCCCCCGAAGCGCAAAATGCAAAAAACCAGAACAGAGTTGAACAGGGGAACAGCAAAACGGAGACAGGAACCTGAACCCGAATCCAAATCTAAAAAAACCCGAACCGACGACAGACTCTTCTCTCTACCTCTCTCTTTCTCTCTGTGTGTGTGTAGTTTATACATAAAGACGATACGAAACGAACGACGATTCTAAACTGTGGCAACATCATTACGTGCAATAATGAGGGGGAATTTTTTTTTTATGTCTCTCTGTCTGTGCAAAAAGAGATGCAAGGTGAACCCAATGGCCAAAGGGAGGAGACCATGGCAAGAGCGGTAAGCGGTGAGTGGCGATGAAGACAAGGGGAGAAAAATAAAAAAAAAAACAGCCTATGGATTCGACGCTCGGCCAGCTCGTAAACTGATATTGAGGTCGACGACTGCCAATTTGTGGATGCGTCGTGCAAAAGAAGACACAGACTGAGAGTGAAAGAAAGAGAGAGAGAGAGAAAAAGACAAACAAAAAGAGAAAGAGAGAGAGTGTGTGTTGTGTCTGTGTGTGAAGCAATGAAGAATTTGTGTGGTGAAGCCGCAACAACGTTGTCAAAAGCGTCTACACCACTAAGCGGTACAGTTTTGAGGCGTGGCATTATTTCATTAAGATATTAATTTAATTTAAAATTCAGCATACAAAATATTATTACATTTAATAAGATAATTAATATAATTTGACGCTCTTTAAATTGATTCACTGCAATTTTATATTGTATGCAAATTTTTGCTTAAATATATAACATTAACATATTTATTTTTTATTTTATTAAGTTATTTATTTATTTTTTTTTATATATATTTATTAAATAAAATAAAATAAATTATTAAATTAAAATATTATTAAAATATTTTTAAATTTTTAAATATTTATTTTTCGAATGTTTATTATTTATTAAATTTTTTTTAATAATTATTATTTAATAAACAAAATATTTTTTTTTTTAAATTCATTAATTATAAAAATATTTTTTTTTTTTTGAAATTGTTTGTTATTTTTCAGATAATAAAATAATAAAATATTTATATTTATTTATTATTAAATATTTATTATTTATAAAAATATTTATTTATTATTACGAAATTTATTTATTTATTTATTATTTATTAAAATTTTTTTAACAATTATTATTTAATACAAAAAATTTTATTTTTTTTTTAAAAGATTTATTAATTATTAAAAAAAAATTTTTTTTTGTATTTATTTGTTTTTTTTTTCAGATAATAAATAATAAAATATTTATATTTATTTATTATTAAAAATTTATTATTTATCAAAATATTTATTAATAATAATTTATTTATTATTAAGAAATTTATTTATTTATAAAATTTTTTTAACAATTATTATTTATACAAAAAAATTTTTTTGTTATTTATAAAAATATTTATTTATTATTAAGAAATTTATTTATTTATTTATTATTTATAAAATTTTTTTAACAATTATTATTTAATACAAAAATTTTATTTTTTTTTTAAAGATTTATTAATTATTAAAAATTTTTTTTTTTTTTGTATTTATTTGTTATTTTTCAGATAATAAAATATTTATATTTATTTATTTTAAAATATTTATTATTTATAAAAATAATTATTAATAATAATTTATTTATTATTACGAAATTTATTTATTTATTTTTTTTTTTAAATATTTATTTAAATTTTTATCTGGATGAAAACTTATGCTTTCTAAAGCATCTCAACATTAGACAATTTTTACTCCATTATCACAGTTTCCCTAAACTTAAGTGATAAACCAGTTTTCAAATATCACTTAACACATTATTCCCCCCAAGGACTTTGACAAGTTACATAATGGAAAAAAAAATTAAACTTTATTCAAATATTTTTCTATTCCAGTTTATTTTCAATTAATTTTTAATTAAAATTTTTTTTTTTGTTAATGTTGTACAACAATAAAACGAGGGACTACTCATCATATACAGGATCAGCTACAGGATATGACATGAATAGTCTTGCAGCCAACAAACACAAATAATAATAAAAAAAATAAATAAAAAGAGAAACAGTGAAAACAATAACAAAAGTAAATTTCCATATTAATATCAAATTTCCAGAGTGCTGAACACTTCGTTGAGTTCACGCGAGACTGTCCGTAATTTATGGGGTCCCTGCAAGAACCCTCATAGAACCATCATTTCCCCTCCTATCGTTTTTAACTCATACGAGTGAGCTTCACTCTTCCCTCTCTTCCTTCAGTTTAGCTCCCTCTGGCTACGTGCTCATCCCGTGTTAGGCAATTAAAAGCGTTTCGCAAAGAAAATTTGAATTGAATGAACTGCGCCTTACGCACCAGGAAGTCCTTGCTAAAGCAGGTCTAGCAGCGAGTCCTTAAGCATAGGCATAGACTAGGATAACTACAGACGTCAGACGATAGACGGTAGACGACAAAACGCGCCAGCCAGACTATAGACTATAGACGACAATGAGGGGCAACAAAAGCCCGCACATGGCTTGTGCTTTCGTGGTTCGTGGTCGTGGTTCGAGTTTAGCTTTTTTTTTTCGGTTTGGGTTTGGGTTTAAGTTCGCATTTGGGTTTTTACTCCTGATGGTGGTTGCTCCAGGCGCAAACACACACATAAACGACGCTCGTCCTGCTCTGCTCGCTGTACTCCAGTTGTTCTAGTTGTTTGCCGCTTGTCATACGTCGCACCGCCAGACGATATCCACAAGCTGAAAAAAAGGCGGCCAACGCACCAAATACGACGACGAGGACAACAAGGACGACGACAACGACGACGACGACTATGAAATGCGAAATGCGAGGTCTTGAAAAGTGCGTTGATATTTTGTGCGTGGCCAGGAAGCGTAAGCGACAACGTCGTGTCGAAGTCCTGAAGCTGAGACGCAATAAGCTCAAAGTAGGGTGGCCACTCAGCCAGACAGAAGCGAGTTCTTTGCCTTCTCCCTCCCCGTGCCACTTGGCAACATTTAAAAAAAAAAACAACAACAACAACGAAAGCAACGTAATATAACAAGCATGACGTTAAACATGACTGATAATTTTTTATTATTATTATTTTTTTTTTATTTTTAAAAAATAATTGTAATAAAATTTTTATAGTTTTTTTTTTGTTTTTTTTTTTGTAAATTTTATAGTATAAATATTTGGAATAAAATTACGTAATAAATTAACTATTGTGGCATTTCTTTGAGTGTAATTTTGCAACAATGAGCTCGACGAGTTTAACGAACTTTAAGCATTTCCTGCCTGAATGTTAAGGATCTGCAACCCTGGTCAGCTTACATTTTACAGTCAGTTTTCTGGCGATTTCATAGAGCCGACTGCTGCCACATGAGGCACCAAACAAAATTTCATTTGCCAGCGTCCAGTTTCGGTTTCATTTCAACTTGGACACGTAACGAGCACATCCTGAGCATAAGGCACAAAACACCGTTATTGCCACTGTCTCTCTCTCGCTCTGTCTTTCTCTCTCGCTCTGTCTCTGTCTCTTTTTCGCTCTTGCTTTGACGTCTCCTGTTGCTGTTGCTGTTACTGTTTTTTTTTTCGCAATGTCTGTCTGCCTTACGTGATGTAACAATGCGGTAGGTTGGGAATTGCCGCAAAACTTCTCTCTATGCCTTAGTGTATGTGTCTGTGTGTGTGTGTATGTGTGTATGTGTATGTGTATGTATTGCCAGCTAAATAAATTTGCAAATAATTTACTTTTGCCTTGTCTGTCTCTATCTCCCTGACTCTCTCTCTCTCTCTATCTCTTTCTCTGTCTTTTGCACGCTGTCTGGGCAATGCTCCTGCTACCACTACCGCTGCGGCTACTGCTGCTGCTGCTGCTGCTACTGCTGCTGCTGCTCGGCTGCTCCTGTTTTTTCTACAGGAGCAAATCCTTATGCGGCTGCTGCTGCTCAACGCTTCTAAAAGCGTCAAACGTCTCCAGACGCTTCAATGCTGCGATCAAGGTCAATGTGCGTGCTGTGTCAGTAACCTTTGCCATTGTCGCCTCCGCTGCTTCAACTCCCCAGACTTGGCACACCCCTCCGATCCATTTCGGTTTTTATTATATTTGGGTTTGTACTTATATAAATATATATATATATATATATATATATATATATTCTTTTTCTTTTTTTTTTGTTGCTCTCTGTTCGTCTTCCTCGCATTTTGCGCTGCGTCGTCTGGACAACCAAAAAAAAAAAACACGTAGAAAAAAAAAAAATTATATATATTATTCGAACAGATGTGCAAAATGTTGGAAAGTCGCCTGCGTCTTCGTCTTTGGTAAAAACTCAACGTATATATTCCCCCCTCCCTCTCCTCTCCTCTCCTGACTGTTCCCCTTTCCTTATGCTTGCCTCTCCACCCTCTTGCTATCACAGCATTCCCTTGGCTGCTGAGCGAGTCCCAGCCTGGTCGTTGACGTTCCCATTGTGTGTTATTGTTGTTGTTGTTGTTCTCATTGTTGTTGCTGTTACGGTTGTTGTTTGCTTTCGCGCTGTAATTGTTGTTGTTGTTGCTGTTACGGCTGTTGTTGACTCTCGAGCCAAAAGGCATTTGATTTGCCATAATCGCATATTAGTCGTTTGGCCAACGTTATATATTTACTTTATGTGTCTGTCTCTCGTTGTCTCTCTGCCTCTTATTCTCTCTTTTATCTGTCTGTTTTGGCCCACGTAATGGCCATCCAAAAATGTTCTACTGTATCTATATCTATCTCTTTCTCACTCTCTTACTCACTCTGCCTTGCACTTGCATGCCAAAAAAAAATTGAAAGCTGGCTTATCACAAATCAGTTATCAGCTCGATGAAGAGTCCAAGAAAAACTGTAGCTCGGCTCATGAGATGATGAAATGAGCTTCATCAGTTGAACGATTTGTAAACTTTTCTTAACTTATTTGTATGTTTTTGTCTGTTTAAAGTATTGCAATTTGTTTGTCTGCCAGACGTATTACGAAGATTAAAAAAACGAAAAAAACAAAACAGAAACACAAACACACGAAAAATGAACGAAATTCCATTAATTTTTTTTTTTTTTCATTTCTTTGCTGTGTAAATTTTTTTTCAAGCTTTAAATTCTTTTTCAAGTCTTTTCAAAAATTTATTTGCAAAATCATTTGGAAAATACTTAAAAAAAACTTTCTAACTAAAGTCTAATAATTTTTAATTGTTATAGTCGCATTTATCGTCTATCTATCACAACTTGCTGTTGCTGCTGCTGCTGCTGATGATGATAATGATATACTTTATTTTTGTTGTTGTTGATGATGAAAGCAAACTTTTTGGCTAATTACGCAGCGTAGACTGACTTTGTATTTTCGCACACACACACACACACACAGAGACTTTACACTTGTGCCGCAGCTTGTTGCCACAAAATTTTGTCTATCTTTCTCGCGCTTGCCTCGCGCTTGCCTCGCGTTTCCCTTATGCTGCCTACTTGCACTGACAAATAGTTTGAATAATTACACTGGCAACTTAGCACACAGTTAGCTAGCATACCAAACCCCTCTGTTCCCCCCTCTGTTCACTCTACAACATAACGGCGCGCATATTACACTCAATATATCATTCATTATCCGCCATGAAAAATTAGCAATCGCATTTTGTCTGCCACGCTCGTTTAAATGCAAAAAGAGAAAGAAAAAAAATAAAAATGAAAATAATAATAATAATAATTTTTGAAAGAAACTTTTATCAGTTTGCTGGCAGGCAAAGCGCAGGGAATCTACTTAACGGGAATCTGGAGTACCAGGCATTGCAACCAAGTGGCCAAAGATGAAAGTTGCTATTGAAGATGTGCAACAAGACGCGACAACCAAAAAGCAGGACTAACTTTTCAGGAGCATTTGGCAGTTGCCTTGTTGGCTGCTGGCATAAAAATTAGCTAATAATGATGGCCATAAAATATGATTTGGACAGCAGCAGGACAAGTAAGCAGCAGGAAGAGAGAGAGAGATAGGACAGCCGGAAGAACAAGTAAAAGTTTTCCAATAAAATCAGACACACACTAAAAGGTCAAGTCGATGGTAACATCGATCATCTGTCACCCGCTGCTTTTGCCGGCTGCAGAGAGTTTTTGGAGGGATACAATGGTGAAAATGTATGCCAAAGTTGTGCTAAATGAATTAAAAAAGTTGATGGCATTGTTGGTAATTAACTGAGGATACGTATCTCCAAAAAAGTTCCTGGCTTTTGACTATCATCTGCAACTCTTTTGAAAGCAGAAAATTTTTGATATTTGCAGGAGAACATTTGAGAAAATGATTCATAATAATTGCAATGCGGCAAATCGTTTGAGCCTTTTCGTCCTGTTGGCACCATAAAATTGACAAATGTGTCTGTAAACTTGGCTAATAAAGGCCATACACTATGACCATGGCCTGTCGTTGTCAGTTGATGCTGTCGCTATCGTTGTCGTTGTCGATGCGGTTGCGCTGATAAAACTGGCGCTGATTGTCGCACTTCCTCCTATCCTCCAAAAACTCCAAAACTCCATACAACGGCGTTTCCAATTTCAACTCACCTCACAGGCAATTAGAAATTTTAAAATAGCTTCCTCCATCACTTACTGCGCCTTCTTCACCCACAGCTTTTGATATATTTATGGCAAAGAGTCAGCAAAAGCCAAAAGGGGAACAAAGCGGCCAAAGGGCAATAGACCAATGAGTAATATATCTATTCTATTTTGGCTGAAGCAAAACTGAATCGAGCGAGCTAGGCGATAACTAAAACGCATTTTGGCGCAACTTTGCAAGTATCCGCACAGTGAGTAACAAGGACGGAGATTTATTGGATTCGAAAAACAAGTTAATGAAAATTTGATGATGGCATTTGATAAACACAATCGCGCCATATATCAACACAGAGAGAGTGAGAGAGAGAGAGAGAGAGAGAAAGAGAGATAGGGAGATAGGGAGTCCAGTGACTTGACTTGACGGTCATTGCCATTGGCGCGGATTATTAGAAAGCTTAGAGAACTCGCTTACTCTATCTCCAAATTTCCCCTTCTAAGTACAAGGGGGAAGTGGCGAAGGGGAGGGTCAAAAAGATATATACATTCAGATTTTAATGGGTTTTGCGTTGGGCAGCTCAAGAATTATGACAATGCGGCGAGATATTATCGCTAATCGAGACTACTTGAGAGTTCAGTTAACCGAGACCAATGGAGATGTATTGTCTGTGTCTATGTATGAGTGTCTATCTCTCTCTCTCTCTCTTTCTCTCTGTGTAAGTATGTGTGTATTGTGAGCAAGTAATTTATGGTTAGTATAAGTGCAGGCAAATGACTAGGACGAGTATGAGAAATGAGGACAAAGATGCGAATAACAGACGCGGATGCTGAAGGCAGACGCTGACGCGAATGTGGATAGTGAAACGTTTGCTGAATATTAATATAAAGCATGTGTGTGTGTCACTCTATGAGTGTCTCACTATGTATATGTGTGTGTGTGTGTGTGTGTAGTAAACGAGCATATAATAGCTTCAAGTTTTAGGATAATGCATTTGACCATAAAATTATATTTGATATCAAGTTAAGTATTATTGGCTAAAAGTACAATTTCATCGCGTTCGTTTCGCATCAACTTGAAATGTATAAAAAGCATTGAAGTTTTTAGATATCATCTAGCATAGAAATGATAAAAGTTTCTTAACAATATGAATTTCATTTTCTACCAGCTGTTACTCTAATATTTTGCTGTAATTTTGATAGATTGTAATCAATTATCAGCTTCAGTTTTTTTCCCTAGGAATTTCTAAAATATTTTCTTTTACTATAATATTTTTTTTAATAATTTTTCTATCATTTCCATATTTTGATTCACTTTTTTTTCGCATCCTCAGCCCTAATTTTCAGCGCTAAAATTTTTTCAAGTATTTCTACAATATTTCTTTTACTATAATAATTTATATAAATTTTGTAGCATTCTCATAATTTGTTCCCAATTTTCCTGATAATCAATTATCAGCTGCAGTTTTTTTGCTAGGAATTTCCAGAATATTTTCTTTTACTATAATATTTTTTAATAATTTTTGTATTATTTCCATATTTTAATTCA
>JBAMBR010000101.1:0-62893 GCA_037044475.1 Zaprionus obscuricornis | reverse complement strand
TATAATTGCGCATTGGAACTTCATCACGTGATATACCCAACCAACGTTCCGTATGACGTTGCTCATCAGCTTGCGATAGCTTCGTTTGATGTTCATTGTGCCGTCCATGATTATTATGATACAAGACCTCGGTAGGCGTTTCCATGCCAACCATTTTGAAGGCGCACCAATCGAGCTTGAAGCCAACATTTTCGAATATTTTTTGTACTGAGGTTCGTTTGTATGTGCAGGATGGTAGCTTATAGAGTGGACGCACTTCCTCTTGCAGTTCTTGAAGACGTGGTGAGAATTGTGCAAAGCTGCCAACATGCACAATGACGCTGCAAAGGATTTTTTTTTAGCGAATTTTTAAAATCATCAAACAAAACAAATTTCATTTGTCTTACCCCTCGCGTTGTTGTGGTCGCAATGGCAAACGTCCGCCCATATTGACAGCTGATTCCATAAAAACAACACTTAAATCCTCTTTGCTGCCAGGCCATAAATCTTTACGGAAAATATTACGTAAATTCTCTACACGTCCGGGATCCATAAGATGCACCCAATTTAAGTTATCAATTTTCATTTGCACCACATTTGGTGTTATAAATTTATGGCCAACAAATAGCGTAATAATCAATTGTCGTGTCTCATAATTTTGACGATTCAATGCGATGACATCGAAACTTAATGTTTTACCAGCAACAGTAACTGGCGGTGTACCATAAAGGAAACCAGCATGATATTCATGACTATACATATAACGCATCCAACTTGGCAAATCTGGATAATCTTGCAGTGATGGACGATAACGAAATTGTTCACTAATCACCTGGTGGGTCCAATTGAAAAGTTGTGGCTCAATTTTATATGTAAAAAGTTCACCAACATTTGCCTGCAAATGTAATTTAAAGGCATTGCTTATGCCGAAGCATGTAATGATAAGCAATAGAAATTGCATTTTATTTTTTAATTGAAAATCACAAATAATTCAGTTTAAAATACACATTTCTTTTTTTTTGGATGGAAAAATTCCTTTAGTGTGTATCTGACGGGGAGCAGCAGAAGAATATGAAAAAAAAGAGAGAGCGCAGGCGCATTAGAGAATGAATAATGTTAAGACACTACAGCACCTGTTGCGTTAGGTCAGTTATAGTTTTGTTAACTAATTAAAATACATACATTTAGCATTAAGTGCAGATGTGAATGAATATATATTAAAAATCAAATACTATTTAAAACATTCACATATGGCGCGCAAAATTTTAAACAAAACAAAACTTTGCCACTGCAATGTTGCTCAATCTGGCAAGGCTGTGCATATCGATATTAACTATCGGTTGCTAAAATCGATAGCGTTAAAGAACATTATCAGCTGGTGTTTAGCGTAAAGTTGGCATACAAAATACGTGGCTATTTTATTATTATATTTGTTTTAGCGCAAATACAAAAAAAAAGTAATGTTCTTCTTCAGATAGCTGTTAATTAAACACAAAAAACAGCAGAAACTAGTAACAGTTATAATGTTTGCCATACTGCTGCAAGCGCTTTGCTATCTGATTGGCTGCATCATAGCGGCAGTGTTGTTGGTATGTTTTTAATACTAAAAAAAAAAATAACATACAGTGTGAAAAATGTTGATAAATTTTCATATTGATATTTTAATAATAATTTAATTTTTTTTTTTTTATAGTTGATA
Organism: Zaprionus obscuricornis; assembly: GCA_037044475.1. Taxonomy (NCBI): domain Eukaryota; kingdom Metazoa; phylum Arthropoda; class Insecta; order Diptera; family Drosophilidae; genus Zaprionus; species Zaprionus obscuricornis. The sequence continues at coordinate 61,215 of JBAMBR010000101.1, read as the reverse complement.
ATTGTTTTGTTGTATAAGACGAAGCCTTATCCAACAATAATACGACATAAAGATGAGAAATTTTACCTTGATCCAAAGAGTATTAAAACTATTGAATTTCCCAGTTTGGATGACTCGCCGACCGTGGAATTGAGTGTTGTTGTACCTGCATATAATGAAGAAAAACGCTGTAAGTTTTCCATATTATGATTGATTTCTATGACTAATCCCTAATCACATGTTTACGTATACTTCTCAGTGCCGGCTATGCTTGACGAGTGTTTAGCATTTCTAGAAAATAAATTAAAGGAACAATCAAATTTTAGCTATGAAGTGATCATCGTTAGCGATGGCAGCAGCGATGCAACCGTTAGTGTAGCATTGGGATATTCCAAGAAATTTGGTGCTGATAAGGTGCGTGTGCTCGAGCTTATCGAGAATCGTGGCAAAGGCGGTGCCGTACGTTTGGGCGTACTAAGTGCTCGTGGCCGTCAATTGCTTTTTGCTGATGCTGATGGAGCGACAAAGTTTGCCGATTATGATAAACTGGCTGAAGCATTAAATGGTTTGGCGCCCGAATGGCGTCACGATGGCATTGCAGTTGGCTCACGTGCACATCTTGAAGATGAATCAATTGCTACACGCAGTTTTCTACGGTTAGTGAAATAAATATTTCAATATTTTTTTTTTTAATTTTAATTTCTTTTTTTTTTATCATATCTGTAGCACCGTCTTAATGCATGGCTTTCATATGTTGGTCTGGATATTTGCTGTACGCACCATACGGGACACTCAATGTGGTTTTAAGTTATTTACACGTGCAACAGCACGCAAATTGTTTACCAGTCTACATGTTCAACGTTGGGCTTTCGATGTGGAGCTACTCTATTTGGCCGAACATCTTAAATTGCCCATTTCAGAGGTTGCTGTGCGATGGACAGAAATTGATGGTTCGAAATTGTCACCGTTTTGGTCTTGGCTACAAATGGGCATTGATTTATTTATGATCTGGTTGCGTTATTTAGTGGGCGCTTGGCGCATTGCATCGAATGAAAAGAAGGAGACTTGAAATAGTGATTTGCCTTAAACTTTTAGAACTCGCATTTAATTTTGAAATTAATTTGATTTCTGTGAATAGCAAACAGCAAACAAAAAAAAAAAAAAAACAAAAAACAACAACCAAAATTATACAATTTATTTAATCAAATGCACAGTATTTATGTATTTAAAAAATATAAAAAAAAACATTGTATTTGCTTTTTATATTTTTGTCATGACATTTTATTAAATTTAAATTTAAATTGCGATCGATAATTATTTGCCGCCTTGTTTTGATAATATCGATATACACGGTTGCATTGCAACAAACTTCCCTGTCGATAATATGCATATCGCACGAGACTTGTATATATATCGAAAATATATGCACTTGCTGCAGACAAGTTATCGATAAGCGTTTTAAAGTAACGTCGTCGCGTCGGCGCGGTCGCTTTCACAGACCGTACGAACATTGCTCGCAAAATATAAATATATATTATAATCTGTCCACTAAAGCCCACAAGTCAATTGTGGAATATATAGTGCAAGTGCTAATTGAATAACAAGTGCCATTATTCTTCTAGTCAAAGTGTGTACATATGTCGTTTTTGTCTTTTGGTTTTGCACTTGCAATTCCTGGAAACGAAAGCAATAAGAAAAATATATAAATCGCCGCCTGTTGCATTTTCTTTGTGTGCGTGCGTGCGCGCGCCACTGTTTATGTGTCGGCAGTGTCTGTGTGTGTGTGTGTGTGTGTGTGAGAGATCGCGTGTGCGTGTGTATGTGGCACAGCTGAGCCATTGAATTGTTTATAAAGTTGTTTTTTTTTTATATATATATATATATGTATGTATGTAGCTTCTGCCTGGATGGGCAGTATGCAAATGCTGAACAAGCCGGTCGCGTCGCGAATCGCATAAAACGAAAGTGATTTGATTTGATTTTGTTATTATTAAATTCATATTCAAGTTCTTAAATTTATTTTTGTTTCGCGTTTGTTTTGTGTGTTCGATCATTTGCTCAATTAACAGCACTTGTGGTAAGTATTGGCACAGTTATTTTACACCCTCCTCCTCCTCCTTCTCCTTTACTTTTGCGTCTATGCTTTGTTCATATTGCCCTTTGCCCTCAAAGTAGTTTCGAATTTCACTTTAGCTTGAAAATAATTTCATCGCCTTTGTGTTCTTGTTTTTAGTTTTTTTTTTTTTTTTTTTTTAGTATTTACTTTCATTTTTATTTTGTATTATCAGCACAATTGATATGTGAGCCGAACTCAATTCAATAGCAAAAACCAGAGAGAGAGAGAGAGAGAGGGAGAGAGAGAAAAAAAAAACTGCATTTCAATTTACAGTTACAAATGCTGTTTGCTGTTTGTGTTGTTGCTTCCGTTGAGCTTTGCTGATAAGACTATTCTATCCCCTTCCCTTCACAATTACTATCCAATAAGAATGCGCGCCAATCAGACCATGTTTTGTCACTTGCCTTCAAAATGTGTTTGTTGTTGCTGTTTGCTTTTTCTTATTCTTTATTCTTTTTTCTTTTTGAAGCTGCAAACTCGTTTTTGACTTCTGTTTTGTTAAAATTCTTTCAAAGGTCGCATCGTCAAACGTTGTCGTCGATGCCAACGCCTACGTCCGCCCCCGAACTAAATAAAATCAAGCAAAAACTTGCGACAATAAACAGAAAGCTGAATAAAAGCAAAAAAAAAATTGCAAAAAAAAATCATGTAGTTTATAAATAAAAAAGAATGAAAACTAAACGCAGACATTTGCGTGGCGAAATTCAAAGACGTCGACTGAATCTCTGAATATCTCTCTCGCTCTCTCTGACTCTTTGCAGCTAGTGAATGTCTGTCTGTGTGTGTGTGTGTTTTGTAGTTTATGTGTATGTGTGTGTGTGTGCCAGGGCCATGGCCACGCCCGCTTGCCAAAACGCGTTGAATCTTGTCTCAACCCAAGTCACAGTCACAGTCGAAGTTGCCGTAGCCGTAGCCATAGCCGTAGCTGTAGCCATCGCCGTCGCAGGCCCCAGGCAAAGATTTATGTATGCGCCGTTGCTGTGGACGATCCTTTGCGGTGTTTATTTTATTATACCCTGTACTTAAAGTGTTTACACATTAGGGTATATACATAACATTATAATTTAAATTTTTCATAATTTATTATTTCATTTAGTTGAAATTTAAAAAAAAATTTAAAGATTTTTTAAGCATTTATGTGTTTATACCTTGCAGGGTATTTATAAAGTCGTGCATATATGCTATGTATATTGCAAGTTACTTATGGTTAGCCTCTCAACGCTCTGCTTGATTAAAGTGCCACGCATGAATGTTGATGATCGAGGAGCAAAGAGAGTGGGAGTGCAGCAGTACAATGCAGTGTAGTGTAGTGTAGTGTAGTGTAGTGTAGTGTGGAAGAGTAAGGAGCACAGCCTGTTGTTGTGATTGTGATTGTTGTTATTGTTATTGTAGTTGTTGTATTTGTGTGCATTTGTCGCTTTTGTTTGTTGATTTCCATGTGGTAACGCGACGTTCATGTTCTTATTATTATTGTTGTTGTTGTTGCTGTTGTTGTTGTTGTCATTGTTGAAGTGCGATAATTCCATAGCTTGCAGCAGGCAAACACACATGTGTGTGTTATTTATTTATACACAGCCACATATGCAGATGTTACACTGAGCAGCATTGAATGAATATTAATGCAATATTCTTTAAATTTATAAAAATAAATAAAAAAAAAAAAAAACACCGTTTATTTTTTGCAGTGTAAGCTAGCGCTTCATTTGTTTGCGCACACGCTTCAGCTGGCAACTGTTGAACTGCTTAAACTGCTTCAACTGGTCAGTTGATTTGTCTGATTGTCTTGATCTTTGCTGTTGATCAGCTTACACAGTGCGCTAATCCTTTAATCAGTTTTCCACACACAGTCACAGATATAGACACTGCAACTGGTTTTTTGTTTTTTCTTTTGTACCAAGGTCAGACAACGGCGAGCATCTTGCTTTTGCTGCCATAAGCAAAGTTAAGTTCTTTCCGCCTAGTTTCATTTCTGGCTAATTAATTGGCCATTTAATCGCTCGATTTGCTGCAATATTGCAACGTTCTCTCACTCTCTCTCTCTCTCTCTCTCTCTCATTCTCTTTGTGTCTTATTCTGCTGTTTCTCATTCTCATACATTTACTTGCTTGATTTCTGATTGATGTCTGCGAACGCCCACAGTAATTAGCCAGGCTACTACGTCGATTCGACCACGGTCAATGCCACAAAGATTCGCACGCCCACAATCAACTGTTTTTTCCAACTGATTTATGATTGAAGCTAAACTCCGTGACATTGTTCTCTGTTCTTTGCTCTCTACGTTATCTCTTTTCTCTTGTAAGCGGTAACTATTTTGGTTATAACATTAACATCTTTTTATGGCTTACTCTTAAAATTTTTTTTTTTTTTATTTTTATTTTTAATATATTTCTTATTCTTTCTTATTATCTTACAATCTCTATCTCTCTTTTTTTTTTTTTTAGACAATGTTGAGCAATAAAATGCATCGCAGCTCACAGGGCAGCATCAAGTTATCATCATCGTTGCGCTCCAGCAGCAAATCCTTTCAAGCTAAAATGGACAAAATGTCGGAACGTCTTTATGACATTGTCAAAAGCGGTTCGATGGTAAAGCGAGCACAAAATAAGAAACGTTTCACGCCTGTTAACTATAAACATCGCTGGTTCGAATTGACCAAACGAACGCTTTGTTACTATGATGTGGAAAATATTGAGGTAAGTTCCAGGGAGATATACACAGATATAGCTAAAGGTCTTATAGAACATATAATACAGAAGATAATATAATCTGAATATGAGAATATAATAAATATAATAATATTGTAGAAATCCTAGAATTTTGAATCTTAATTAATTACTAGGAATATTAATATTATTAAAAGAAAATCAAATTTCTACTTTTCTAAGATTGATCTTGAACTGACATTATATAGTTACCTACATATATCTCTGTCTCTCTCACTTAGTTATCTGTCGCAGCTACTGCTCAGATAAAGGCGCAGTTATAATAAGAGGCAACAATAAGCAGACTTAAATCAGGGAGTGGGAGTTATATGCTTGGATGCGTGGGTATTATTCATGTTTAAGTGGATGTCTCGACTTGTCGTCATGGTTTCGTCATTTATTGCGTCGTTATTGCAGCACCTAACGCTTCATAAGTAACAGATAGGGATAAGCTAGGGAGAAGAAGAATATACATACATACATACCAGACAGAGAGGGAGAATAATGCTAGATGTGTTAGTTGGATAGGGAGTAGAAGTGCGTGCGTTGTGAATGGGAGCACAGCTGCCAGAAGTTCGCGCGGCATTCGTTTCAAAACAAATGTGACAATCGGCAAAAATGCCACGATTCTACATTGTTGTCTTCGTTATCGTAGTAGTCGTTGTAATCGTCGTGGTTGTCGTCGTCTCGTCAATCCTGCTTCCAGTCTACACATAAAATGGGAATAACTTACGTTGGTTGGCCAAAAACACACCCTGCCGCCAGCAGCAGCAGTAGCAGTAGCAGCAGCAGCAGCAGCAGCAGCTGTTTGCATCCCGTTGTTGCCGGCAAAAAGGCAAATAGACGACGAACACACCCTCCACTCCCCCAGTTATATTCCCGAACCCCTTACCCTTATGTTCGTTGTTGTGTAGAGTTTTTATTACGCCGCCTTCAATCGTCGTTGTGTCTCGTATCCCGTTTGCTATTCCAATTGGAATTGTATCCTGGCATATCCTGTATAATTTTATGCGTTCGGTTCTCAACGAAGTTCAGTAACCGCTCGCTCTTAACTAACTCGGGAGTTTCTAGCGTTAACTCGTCGCGTACGGACGTGTTTTGCTCTACGTTAGTTTATTTTTGCACAATTATAATACAAAAATTTCCTCATTGTCGTCAACGTTTTCTTCATTAAATTTACAGGAACTTGTCCAATAGAAAGACACGAAAATTTTGTCATTTTGGAATATTATTTATTTAAATATATTAATTTATTTATTTGCAAATAAATTGCGCATTTTTCTTTACCATTATTATTGTTGTTGTTGTTTTTCTCGCGCCGGCTGCTTGTGCCACCCTTGAAAAAAAAAAAAATTTTTTTTACGTCTTTAATTTTCGGCAAAAATTCAAAACAACCCCCAAAAAAAGAAATATTTTTCGAAATTTCCAATAATTGTAAGCACAAACTTATCATCTAGTTGATTAATCAACAGATCTTATATCCTTGAAGAAGAAGAAGAATTAATGAATAAATTCTTGGCAAAACAATAATACAGGGAAGCCCCACCCAAAGTCACCAAAAAAAAAAAAAAAAAAAGAAAAAAAAGTTGTTCAAGTTTAACGAATATATCTTCCTTGTGCTTGTGTGTGTGTGCTTGCGTGTGTCTCTTGCTCTTGCTTTTGCTCTTCTTCTTGTTCATCCTTCCTACTTGATATGCCTTGGCTACTCTTTCTACTTAGTCATTGCACTCAGCGTGTCATTAACCTGTCATAAAAATCGCAGCTTTGGTCAGTTTTGCAGTTTTAGCTTCAACTGCAGCTGCAGTCCCACGACTCTAGAACTGCTGCTGCTGCTGCTGCTGCTGCTGATGTTGGTTGCTATTATTGCTTCTTCTTCTACTTCTTGTTCTACTACTTCAACTATACAATTCTACAGCTTAACTTCCCTTATAGCTTCATGGCTCACCTAGCTGGTATGCTAATTGAACTCTCGTCTTTTGTTTGTAAACACTTTGCGCTTTTTCAACTTGTATCTTCACTTTGGCCTACTCTTTCTCTCTCTTTTCCTCTCTGTGTGTGTCTCTTTCTATATTTTCGTTTTGCCCTGCTCTCTAATACATTTCTGGCAGATTAAGGTTGTAAATAACAATTTTTTTCTTAAGCGCGCAAGACGCAAGGTAAACGCATGTTAAATCAGTAAGCGCTTCTTTTTCTGTTAGCCGTTACGTACAACGACTTTTGGATACACTTTCTTTTGAATTTCATTAAAGCATAAAATAAAATAAATAAAATAAATAAAATAAATAAAATAAATAAAATAAATAAAATAAATAAAATAAATAAAATAAATAAAATAAATAAAATAAATAAATAAAAAAAAATAAATTAAAATAAAATAAAATAAATAAATAAATAAAATTTAAATAATAAGAAAATATTATAAATATTAATAAAATGTAAAATAATATTAAAATATTATGCTTTAATGAAATTCAAAAGAAAGTGTATCCAAAAGTCGTTGTACGTAACGGCTAACAGAAAAAGAAGCGCTTACTGATTTAACATGCGTTTACCTTGCGTCTTGCGCGCTTAAGAAAAAAATTGTTATTTACAACCTTAATCTGCCAGAAATGTATTAGAGAGCAGGGCAAAACGAAAATATAGAAAGAGACACACACAGAGAGGAAAAGAGAGAGAAAGAGTAGGCCAAAGTGAAGATACAAGTTGAAAAAGCGCAAAGTGTTTACAAACAAAAGACGAGAGTTCAATTAGCATACCAGCTAGGTGAGCCATGAAGCTATAAGGGAAGTTAAGCTGTAGAATTGTATAGTTGAAGTAGTAGAACAAGAAGTAGAAGAAGAAGCAATAATAGCAACCAACATCAGCAGCAGCAGCAGCAGCAGCAGCAGTTCTAGAGTCGTGGGACTGCAGCTGCAGTTGAAGCTAAAACTGCAAAACTGACCAAAGCTGCGATTTTTATGACAGGTTAATGACACGCTGAGTGCAATGACTAAGTAGAAAGAGTAGCCAAGGCATATCAAGTAGGAAGGATGAACAAGAAGAAGAAGAGCAAAAGCAAGAGCAAGAGAGAGAGAGAGAGAGAGAAAGAGAAAGAGGCAGTGGGAGGAGAAGAACATTGCAAGTGAACCATTAATCAGCTACACTGTAACTGACCTCAATAGACATGACAGTGTACAGTGTAATGTGTACAGGGTGCAGGGTACCGGGTGCAGGGTACCGGGTGCAGGGTACAGGGTGCCCCTCGGTTATACGGTAGACGATGCCAACAAAAGGCGGTATCAATCAATTAATTGAGCACAAGTTCGACGAACCTCAAACTCTCAACACAAAATTGTTCAAGTGGAAAAATGCTAAAGGGTTGTGTGTACCGCGATGTAGCTTGACAATTTAATGAATGAATGAATGAATGGATGAATGACAAAATGATAGACTAAAAGGATACGTTTAGCAGAGTAGAACTATGAATATTCCTTAGAGGCTTAAGTTTCTTACTAGTTCATAAACATCATTGAAATCAATTAAAAAAATATATAAAAAAAGTTTTTTTTTTCTTGTTGTTGTTTGCTTACCTAACGCCACAAAATTTTTGTCCAGGCGACACTTTGGGATAATCCTTTTAATTTTTTTTTTTTTTCTCTTCGTTGGCCCAGAGGGTGCGGCAACAACAACAACACTGTGTGTGAGTGAGACAACAACACAAAACACACACAAACACACGCAAGCACACACACAAGCACAAGGAAGATATATTCGTTAAACTTGAACAACTTTTTTTTCTTTTTTTTTTTTTTTTTTTTTGGTGACTTTGGGTGGGGCTTCCCTGTATTATTGTTTTGCCAAGAATTTATTCATTAATTCTTCTTCTTCTTCAAGGATATAAGATCTGTTGATTAATCAACTAGATGATAAGTTTGTGCTTACAATTATTGGAAATTTCGAAAAATATTTCTTTTTTTGGGGGTTGTTTTGAATTTTTGCCGAAAATTAAAGACGTAAAAAAAATTTTTTTTTTTTTCAAGGGTGGCACAAGCAGCCGGCGCGAGAAAAACAACAACAACAATAATAATGGTAAAGAAAAATGCGCAATTTATTTGCAAATAAATAAATTAATATATTTAAATAAATAATATTCCAAAATGACAAAATTTTCGTGTCCTTCTATTGGACAAGTTCCTGTAAATTTAATGAAGAAAACGTTGACGACAATGAGGAAATTTTTGTATTATAATTGTGCAAAAATAAACTAACGTAGAGCAAAACACGTCCGTACGCGACGAGTTAACGCTAGAAACTCCCGAGTTTGTTAAGAGCGAGCGGTTACTGAACTTCGTTGAGAACCGAACGCATAAAATTATACAGGATATGCCAGGATACAATTCCAATTGGAATAGCAAACGGGATACGAGACACAACGACGATTGAAGGCGGCGTAATAAAAACTCTACACAACAACGAACATAAGGGTAAGGGGTTCGGGAATATAACTGGGGGAGTGGAGGGTGTGTTCGTCGTCTATTTGCCTTTTTGCCGGCAACAACGGGATGCAAACAGCTGCTGCTGCTGCTGCTGCTGCTACTGCTACTGCTGCTGCTGGCGGCAGGGTGTGTTTTTGGCCAACCAACGTAAGTTATTCCCATTTTATGTGTAGACTGGAAGCAGGATTGACGAGACGACGACAACCACGACGATTACAACGACTACTACGATAACGAAGACAACAATGTAGAATCGTGGCATTTTTGCCGATTGTCACATTTGTTTTGAAACGAATGCCGCGCGAACTTCTGGCAGCTGTGCTCCCATTCACAACGCACGCACTTCTACTCCCTATCCAACTAACACATCTAGCATTATTCTCCCTCTCTGTCTGGTATGTATGTATGTATATTCTTCTTCTCCCTAGCTTATCCCTATCTGTTACTTATGAAGCGTTAGGTGCTGCAATAACGACGCAATAAATGACGAAACCATGACGACAAGTCGAGACATCCACTTAAACATGAATAATACCCACGCATCCAAGCATATAACTCCCACTCCCTGATTTAAGTCTGCTTATTGTTGCCTCTTATTATAACTGCGCCTTTATCTGAGCAGTAGCTGCGACAGATAACTAAGTGTGAGAGACAGAGATATATGTAGGTAACTATATAATGTCAGTTCAAGATCAATTTTAGAGAAGTAGAAATTTGATTTTCTATTAATAATATTAATATTTCTAGTAATTAATTAAGATTCAAAATTCTAGGATTTCTACTATATTATTATATTTATTATATTCTCATATTCAGATCATATTATCTTCTGTATTATATGTTCTATAAGACCTTTAGCTATATCTGTGTATATCTCCTTGGAACTTACCTCAATATTTTCCACATCATAGTAACAAAGCGTTCGTTTGGTCAATTCGAACCAGCGATGTTTATAGTTAACAGGCGTGAAACGTTTCTTATTTTGTGCTCGTTTTACCATCGAACCGCTTTTGACAATGTCATAAAGACGTTCCGACATTTTGTCCATTTTAGCTTGAAAGGATTTGCTGCTGGAGCGCAACGATGATGATAACTTGATGCTGCCCTGTGAGCTGCGATGCATTTTATTGCTCAACATTGTCTAAAAAAAAAAAAAAAAAGAGATAGAGATTGTAAGATAATAAGAAAGAATAAGAAATATATTAAAAATAAACAAAAAAAAAAATTTTAAGAGTAAGCCATAAAAAGATGTTAATGTTATAACCAAAATAGTTACCGCTTACAAGAGACAAGAGATAACGTGGAGAGCAAAGAACAGAGAACAATGTCACGGAGTTTAGCTTCAATCATAAATCAGTTGGAAAAAACAGTTGATTGTGGGCGTGCGAATCTTTGTGGCATTGACCGTGGTCGAATCGACGTAGTAGCCTGGCTAATTACTGTGGGCGTTCGCAGACATCAATCAGAAATCAAGCAAGTAAATGTATGAGAATGAGAAACAGCAGAATAAGACACAAAGAGAATGAGAGAGAGAGAGAGAGAGAGTGAGAGAACGTTGCAATATTGCAGCAAATCGAGCGATTAAATGGCCAATTAATTAGCCAGAAATGAAACTAGGCGGAAAGAACTTAACTTTGCTTATGGCAGCAAAAGCAAGATGCTCGCCGTTGTCTGACCTTGGTACAAAAGAAAAAAAAAAAAAACCAGTTGCAGTGTCTATATCTGTGACTGTGTGTGGAAAACTGATTAAAGGATTAGCGCACTGTGTAAGCTGATCAACAGCAAAGATCAAGACAATCAGACAAATCAACTGACCAGTTGAAGCAGTTGAAGCAGTTTAAGCAGTTCAACAGTTGCCAGCTGAAGCGTGTGCGCAAACAAATGAAGCGCTAGCTTACACTGCAAAAAATAAACGGTGTTTTTTTTTTTTTTTTTATTTATTTTTATAAATTTAAAGAATATTGCATTAATATTCATTCAATGCTGCTCAGTGTAACATCTGCATATGTGGCTGTGTATAAATAAATAACACACACATGTGTGTTTGCCTGCTGCAAGCTATGGAATTATCGCACTTCAACAATGACAACAGCAACAACAACAACAATAATAATAAGAACATGAACGTCGCGTTACCACATGGAAATCAACAAACAAAAGCGACAAATGCACAGAAATACAACAACTACAATAACAATAACAACAATCACAATCACAACAACAGGCTGTGCTCCTTACTCTTCCACACTACACTACACTACACTACACTACACTACACTGCATTGTACTGCTGCACTCCCACTCTCTTTGCTCCTCGATCATCAACATTCATGCGTGGCACTTTAATCAAGCAGAGCGTTGAGAGGCTAACCATAAGTAACTTGCAATATACATAGCATATATGCACGACTTTATAAATACCCTGCAAGGCATAAACACATAAATGCTTAAAAAATCTTTAAAATTTCTTTAAATTTCAACTAAATGAAATAAAAAATTATAAAAAATTAAAATTATAATGTTATGTATATACCCTAATGTGTAAACACTTTAAGTACAGGGTATAATAAAATAAACACCGCAAAGGATCGTCCACAGCAACGGCGCATACATAAATCTTTGCCTGGGGCCTGCGACGGCGATGGCTACAGCTACGGCTATGGCTACGGCTACGGCAACTTCGACTGTGACTGTGACTTGGGTTGAGACAAGATTCAACGCGTTTTGGCAAGCGGGCGTGGCCATGGCCCTGGCACACACACACATACACATAAACTACAAAACACACACACAGACAGACATTCACTAGCTGCAAAAAGTCAGAGAGAGCGAGAGAGATATTCAGAGATTCAGTCGACGTCTTTGAATTTCGCCACGCAAATGTCTGCGTTTAGTTTTCATTCTTTTTTATTTATAAACTACATGATTTTTTTTTGCAATTTTTTTTTTGCTTTTATTCAGCTTTCTGTTTATTGTCGCAAGTTTTTGCTTGATTTTATTTAGTTCGGGGGCGGACGTAGGCGTTGGCATCGACGACAACGTTTGACGATGCGACCTTTGAAAGAATTTTAACAAAACAGAAGTCAAAAACGAGTTTGCAGCTTCAAAAAGAAAAAAGAAAAAAGAATAAGAAAAAGCAAACAGCAAACAGCAACAACAAGCACATTTTGAAGGCAAGTGACAAAACATGGTCTGATTGGCGCGCATTCTTATTGGATAGTAATTGTGAAGGGAAGGGGATAGAATAGTCTTATCAGCAAAGCTCAACGGAAGCAACAACACAAACAGCAAACAGCATTTGTAACTGTAAATTGAAATGCAGTTTTTTTTTTCTCTCTCTCCTCTCTCTCTCTCTCTCTCTCTTTGGTTTTTGCTATTGAATTGAGTTCGGCTCACATAGCAATTGTGCTGATAATACAAAATAAAAATGAAAGTAAATACTAAAAGAAAAAAAAAAAACTAAAAACAAGAACACAAAGGCGATGAAATTATTTTCAAGCTAAAGTGAAATTCGAAACTACTTTGAGGGCAAAGGGCGATATGAACAAAGCATAGATGCAAAAGTAAAGGAGAAGGAGGAGGAGGAGGGTGTAAAATAACTGTGCCAATACTTACCACAAGTGCTGTTAATTGAGCAAATGATCGAACACACAAAACAAACGCGAAACAAAAATAAATTTAAGAACTTGAATATAAATTTAATAATAACAAAATCAAATCAAATCACTTTCGTTTTATGCGATTCGCGACGCGACCGGCTTGTTCAGCATTTGCATACTGCCCATCCAGGCAGAAGCCACATACATACATATATATATATATATAAAAAAAAAAAACAACTTTATAAACAATTCAATGGCTCAGCTGTGCCACATACACACGCACACGCGATCTCTCACACACACACAGACACTGCCGACACATAAACAGTGGCGCGCGCACGCACGCACACAAAGAAAATGCAACAGGCGGCGATTTATATATTTTTCTTATTGCTTTCGTTTCCAGGAATTGCAAGTGCAAAACCAAAAGACAAAAACGACATATGTACACACTTTGACTAGAAGAATAATGGCACTTGTTATTCAATTAGCACTTGCACTATATATTCCACAATTGACTTGTGGGCTTTAGTGGACAGATTATAATATATATTTATATTTTGCGAGCAATGTTCGTACGGTCTGTGAAAGCGACCGCGCCGACGCGACGACGTTACTTTAAAACGCTTATCGATAACTTGTCTGCAGCAAGTGCATATATTTTCGATATAAATACAAGTCTCGTGCGATATGCATATTATCGACAGGGAAGTTTGTTGCAATGCAACCGTGTATATCGATATTATCAAAACAAGGCGGCAAATAATTATCGATCGCAATTTAAATTTAAATTTAATAAAATGTCATGACAAAAATATAAAAAGCAAATGCAATGTTTTTTTTTTATATTTTTTAAATACATAAATACTGTGCATTTGATTAAATAAGTTGTATAATTTTGGTTGTTATTTTTTGTTTTTTTTTTTTTGTTTGCTATTCACAGAAATCAAATTAATTTCAAAATTAAATGCGAGTTCTAAAAGTTTAAGGCAAATCACTATTTCAAGTCTCCTTCTTTTCATTCGATGCAATGCGCCAAGCGCCCACTAAATAACGCAACCAGATCATAAATAAATCAATGCCCATTTGTAGCCAAGACCAAAACGGTGACAATTTCGAACCATCAATTTCTGTCCATCGCACAGCAACCTCTGAAATGGGCAATTTAAGATGTTCGGCCAAATAGAGTAGCTCCACATCGAAAGCCCAACGTTGAACATGTAGACTGGTAAACAATTTGCGTGCTGTTGCACGTGTAAATAACTTAAAACCACATTGAGTGTCCCGTATGGTGCGTACAGCAAATATCCAGACTAACATATGAAAGCCATGCATTAAGACGGTGCTACAGATATGATAAAAAAAAAAGAAATTAAAATTAAAAAAAAAAATATTGAAATATTTATTTCACTAACCGTAGAAAACTGCGTGTAGCAATTGATTCATCTTCAAGATGTGCACGTGAGCCAACTGCAATGCCATCGTGACGCCATTCGGGCGCCAAACCATTTAATGCTTCAGCCAGTTTATCATAATCGGCAAACTTTGTCGCTCCATCAGCATCAGCAAAAAGCAATTGACGGCCACGAGCACTTAGTACGCCCAAACGTACGGCACCGCCTTTGCCACGATTCTCGATAAGCTCGAGCACACGCACCTTATCAGCACCAAATTTCTTGGAATATCCCAATGCTACACTAACGGTTGCATCGCTGCTGCCATCGCTAACGATGATCACTTCATAGCTAAAATTTGATTGTTCCTTTAATTTATTTTCTAGAAATGCTAAACACTCGTCAAGCATAGCCGGCACTGAGAAGTATACGTAAACATGTGATTAGGGATTAGTCATAGAAATCAATCATAATATGGAAAACTTACAGCGTTTTTCTTCATTATATGCAGGTACAACAACACTCAATTCCACGGTCGGCGAGTCATCCAAACTGGGAAATTCAATAGTTTTAATACTCTTTGGATCAAGGTAAAATTTCTCATCTTTATGTCGTATTATTGTTGGATAAGGCTTCGTCTTATACAACAAAAAAATTATCAACTATTAAAAAAAAAATAAAATTATTATTAAAATATCAATATGAAAATTTATCAAAATTTTTCACACTGTATGTTATTTTTTTTTTTAGTATTAAAAACATACCAACAACACTGCCGCTATGATGCAGCCAATCAGATAGCAAAGCGCTTGCAGCAGTATGGCAAACATTATAACTGTTACTAGTTTCTGCTGTTTTTTGTGTTTAATTAACAGCTATCTGAAGAAGAACATTACTTTTTTTTTGTATTTGCGCTAAAACAAATATAATAATAAAATAGCCACGTATTTTGTATGCCAACTTTACGCTAAACACCAGCTGATAATGTTCTTCAACGCTATCGATTTTAGCAGCCGATAGTTAGTATCGATATGTACAGCCTTGCCAGATTCAGCAGCATTGCAGTGGCAAAGTTTTGTTTTGTTTAAAATTTGCGCGCTATATGTGAATGTTTTAAATAGTATTTGATTTTTAAAATATATTCATTCACATCTGCACTTAATGCTAAATGTATGTATTTTAATTAGTTAACAAAACTATAACTGACCTAACGCAACAGGTGCTGTAGTGTCTTAACATTATTTATTCTCTAATGCGCCTGCGCTCTCTCTTTTTTTTCACATTCTTCCGCTGCTCCCAGTCAGATACACACTAAAGAAATTTTTCCATCCAAAAAAAAAGAAATGTGTATTTTAAACTGAATTATTTGTGATTTTCAATTAAAAAATAAAATGCAATTTCTATTGCTTATCATTACATGCTTCGGCATAAGCAATGCCTTTAAATTACATTTGCAGGCAAATGTTGGTGAACTTTTTACATATAAAATTGAGCCACAACTTTTCAATTGGACGCACCAGGTGATTAGTGAACAATTTCGTTATCGTCCATCACTGCAAGATTATCCAGATTTGCCAAGTTGGATGCGTTATATGTATAGTCATGAATATCATGCTGGTTTCCTTTATGGTACACCGCCAGTTACTGTTGCTGGTAAAACATTAAGTTTCGATGTCATCGCATTGAATCGTCAAAATTATGAGACACGACAATTGATTATTACGCTATTTGTTGGCCATAAATTTATAACACCAAATGTGGTGCAAATGAAAATTGATAACTTAAATTGGGTGCATCTTATGGATCCCGGACGTGTAGAGAATTTACGTAATATTTTCCGTAAAGATTTATGGCCAGGCAGCAAAGAGGATTTAAGTGTTGTTTTTATGGAATCAGCTGTCAATATGGGCGGACGTTTGCCATTGCGACCACAACAACGCGAGGGGTAAGACAAATGAAATTTGTTTTGTTTGATGATTTTAAAAATTCGCTAAAAAAAAATCCTTTACAGCGTCATTGTGCATGTTGGCAGCTTTGCACAATTCTCACCACGTCTTCAAGAACTGCAAGAGGAAGTGCGTCCACTCTATAAGCTACCATCCTGCACATACAAACGAACCTCAGTACAAAAAATATTCGAAAATGTTGGCTTCAAGCTCGATTGGTGCGCCTTCAAAATGGTTGGCATGGAAACGCCTACCGAGGTCTTGTATCATAATAATCATGGACGGCACAATGAACATCAAACGAAGCTATCGCAAGCTGATGAGCAACGTCATACGGAACGTTGGTTGGGTATATCACGTGATGAAGTTCCAATGCGCAATTATATTGATGAGTTTGCCTTTGCATTTGCCATACCGGGCATGATATTGGCCATATTGCTGGGCATGCTATCGGCTATATTATGCTTTCAGCATCGCAAATTGTAAGTGGATCATGGATCTTGTGGTAATGTATCTAAAAAGTTTTTAAGTTCATTATTTTGTTATTTTTTTTTATTTTCTTTAGTTACGATCCACCATCGGAATTTTTCTTTGAAAATATTTTTCATATATGCGAAGAGTCTTGCGTTAAAACGCAAAGCGATTCAGAAATTGATTATGATGAAAATAATGATGATGATTTTGATGATGATGATGATGACAGGTGAATTTATTTATTTTTTTTTTTAATTTATTTTTTTTTCTATATTTTTATATAAAATTTTTGTTTATATTTTACCCATATTTTTAACATCTTGTTTGTCTTTCATTTCTAGTTCTCTGCATGTGGAATATCCAATGTCTTCCACTGTGCAAATGGTACAATGCTCGGATACAAAACCAATGCAACCTGTAACTACACTAAAAAGTCTTAAGGATCCAAATTTTTTACTGGACAATACAAGCATTCGTTCCCAAAGGTATTTATTTTATAGAATTTATAAATGTTGACACTTGTTTTATTTATATTTTTGTATTTTTTTTTATAGTCCCAACAATAGTTTATATCAACTGGACACTGGAGCAACGGGTATATATGCCGGACGACCAAAACCACCGCCATATAAAGGTGGCACTTTGGGACGTAATGGTGTGGATATATGACAAACATCGCCACGAGTGCTCTACTGTTAAAAAAAAAAAAAAATTAAAGTGCTGCACAAAAATATCACCAAAAAATAAAAAAATATATAAAAAGTGCAATATTTACATACACTTTAAATGCCAACGGTTGCAGAGCTCTTAATTTAAAAAAATTTAACTATAATCAAAGAAAAAAAAAGCCGGCCATATAGTTGGATTAGCCAGGCATATCATAATCACATCGAATTATACATGAATTATAACAATAATCAATAATCTATAGTGTTGTGCTCTAGTCAATTTATAGTTTGAAAATAAATAAATAACAAATATTCAAATATTCAATTTGAAATGTTTTTTTTTTTTGTATGCATCGATCAATCACACAAATCGATAAACATGTTAATTTGAAATAATCGCGCGCAAGCCCAGCAGCCCTACAGTAGTGTTGCCATTCACAGCGAACGCATGCATAGTTATAAGTTTTTCGTAGACTGATAAGCAGCGCATTTCACACGAGAGAAAGTTGTTGTAGCGCTTGTAGCTAATCGCGCTTTCTATAAATCAAATCAAATCATTTTTTTTTCAATTATAAATTACGTGTTACATAAAAAAAAAATCGAAAAACAATGTTTCTAACATTAATTGGCACCATGGAGGAGCTAATTGATCAATATAAAATCAATTTAATACAATTAATATTTATAATATTTATTGTAACGATCGTTTTACTTGGCAGCTTAATGACATTGGTTGAGTCACATTTACCAAATAGTATACGACAATCTTTTCGTTATGGCAAACATAGTCATAAGGGCGAACAAGATATATTGGTGAACTATTTGGAAGTGCCCAAAGCATGGTTCAGTCATTTCTATATATTCGCCTACATTTGGTCACTGCTGGCCGTCGGTTTTATTATACATGCAATTTGGACACAAAATGAAGCAGCCGAATTTCTCTTACGTTTTCTCGACTTTATGTGTGGCGGACGTAGTGAACGTAAGGCGCATGTTGACACAAATATAGCGCTACTTGGCACATTACTACTGACATTGCAATGTATACGTCGCTTCTATGAAACGAATTTTGTGCAAATCTTTTCGAAACGCAGCAAAATGAATTTATCACATTATGGCGTTGGATATGTGCATTATTTTGGTGCTATCATTTCACTATTGGCCAATACACATGGTTTTGTACGTGGCACTAAACCAGCTGCCTTTACATTAGCTAATCTCAGCATGCTGCAGTTCATCTACGTTTTCATCTTTCTCTTTGCCTGGCTGCAACAATATTACAGTAATATGATTTTGGTGAAGCTGCGTAAGAATGATAAAACAAATACTATAAAGACTGAGGAACATTTATTGCCAACAGGCGGTTGGTTTAATTTAATCTCATCGCCACACATGTTCTTTGAGGTTGTCATGTATTATTGTCTGGCAGATCTATTTACGCCGATACGCACATGGAAATTGATATTCATTTGGGTGGCCAGCAATCAGACAATTAATGCGCTGCTAACACATCAATGGTATAAGGAGAATTTTAAGGATTATCCAAAGCAACGACATGCCATAATACCATGGCTATTGTAGTATACTAATATGTTTAAAGACTTTTTATCATTTATCATTTTCAAATTAGTAAATTAATTTATCGCATATAGATTTGTAGTAGTGGCATTTATTATATTAAACACACACACACAGACACTTAGTTTGTGTGTTTTAATTTGAACTATAAAACGTTAATAAAAAAAAAAAAAATAACGTTTCAATCGAATTCTTGATTATGTGTTATTATTTTCTCTTTATTTGTGGTGGTGGCGGCGGCGTCAGTTGATTCTATTTGAACAAGAAACTGCAAGGAAAAGAAAAAGAAGAAAAAGTGAAAAATTCAAATAAAGATTAAGATGAAACTTTTGGTTTACCTATAAGGATAACCCTGCGCCTTGGAACGGAATACAGAAAGTAGAAATGAGAAGAATACAGTTAATAAGACTAGACCAACCATGGCCATAATTCGATTACGATTCTGTACTTTTTGTGATCCCGATTCAATTAATAGAATCATGCCCAGCACAATCATTGCATCTAGAATTCAAAAATCAAAAACAATTTCATTTCACTTTTCGCATTAAAAAAAAAAAAACATAAAATAAAAATTTAAAAACTTACTCAAAAACATGACAATATATGTTTCAACAACAAGTTGTCCCTGTGATGATCCATGTATATAGGCAACGCCACCATTTTGTGTTTTATGCACCAATGGTGGGCCACGTATATGATTCCACATTTGTCCCGATATCATTGCAAAGCAGAAGAATAACGCAATAGCGCCCCATAAATTCTTATTATATAAGAATTCCAAATTATTTCGTCGTATATAGAGAAAACTACCAATTAATGCAGCTAATGTTATCATTGCAACTGTTCCTGAATAATTTGGTGGACGGAATATACGTATCGTAATATCCGTACGTTCAGCAACAAATTTAGCAATTGAATCGGCAGCGAAACCAACACGATGTATATCCATTGTATCGGATCCCTTTGGTTTACCCTTAGCTGGGAAATGCATAAACACTGGTGCTGTATTTAAACGTAACATTTGAAATACATCGGAACCTTCATCGAAATCCACCATGGCGAAGAATAGTTTATTCGAATATATCGGTGAGAAGCGATAGGAATTTGCAACAATATTGAATTCATCATGTGCATGACGACAGATTTGACATTGACGGGATGGTGCCAATGCTGTTAGCATAACAATCATGGAATAATTTCTTGGTGTATTTTTTACATATTCACGAAACTTTTGTCCATTGAAACGTAACAGTGGTTTTTTCATATTCATTTCCCATAGATTTTGTACTCGTTCCGATAATGAAAGACCCGTCTGTAAAATATATAATTAATATATATATATTTGTTTTTTTTTTTGTTTACATCTTTAAATCTTATGCTATGCCGGCTTGTTGGACCGGTTGGTTCTTCGTTCACAATCGATGTGACGTGGCCCTTACAGTGGGCGCTGATAGTGCGATAGTGCTTACCTTCTGTTTACCACTTTGCGCTGCAACAATAATTAGGCAGCCAGTAAGCACAACAAGCGCAAACAGTAGCGTCTTGCGCAACAGTCTCATTTTGCACAATTTTTATATGTTGTTAATTTTTTTTACTAATTTAGTTTCAAAATCACAGTATGATTAACACAATAAAAAAAGTTTCTGTTGCGGCGCTGCATGCAGCTGATTGTGAATTAGAGATGATAAAATGTCAAAATCGATATCGATATTTGTACATATATCGCAATCAAGATAAGCACTTAATTTATCTAAATTTAAAAAAAAAAAAGTTTGCATTTTTTATGTGAAATTAATTATTAAATGATTATTTATTTATAGTTTTATTATATGCGTTAAAAATATAAATATATGATTTATAATTTTAAATTCATATTTGTATTGTGAATGAAACAACTAGTCTTGCCAGACTTGTAAATATCACTTATCACTATCGTTATTCTTCCTCTTTTATTTTTGCCATTCAGACATCACGTAGTTAGTGATGCTTCGTGAGATTTTTCGTGACTATTTCGCGTTCTTTAATACGCGTTGGTCGGCAATATTGTTTTTTATCTACATTTATTTTAATTTTACTTTAATTGTAATTTATTTTGAATTGTGTAATATTAAATTAAATTGTTTTAAGCATGAGCGATATATTGAAAAGCTCACAAGAACGTTCGCGTAAACGGCGTCTCCTGCTGGCACAAACGGTAGGCGTGTAGGCGTCAAATTTCCTTCTCATTTTCATTTCATTTTTTTTCTGTACATATTAATTTTTTTTTGTTATATATTACAGCTTGGTTTGTCAAGTGTTGATGAGTTAAAGAAAGTGCTTGGAAATGCCGATGATGGTAATAATTATGCCGGCAGTCGTCAACTCAATTCCAGTGGACAAAGAGACGATGACGATGGTGCTGGAGGCGGAGGCGGGGCTTCATCATCAAAGAAAACACCAAACGAAATAATTTATAGAGATTCATCGACATTCTTAAAAGGAACACAATCATCTAATCCGCACAATGATTATTGTCAACATTTCGTTGACACCGGACAAAGGCCACAGAATTTTATACGTGACGTTGGCTTAGCCGATCGTTTTGAGGAATATCCCAAATTGCGTGAGCTAATTAAGCTAAAGGATAAACTTATACAAGATACAGCATCCGCGCCAATGTATCTCAAGGCCGATCTGAAAACATTAGATGTAAAAACGTTGGGTACAAAATTCGATGTGATTTTAATTGAACCACCGCTGGAGGAATATGCACGGGCAGCGCCCGCTGTAGCAACTGTAGGCGGTGCACCGCGTGTCTTCTGGAACTGGGATGATATACTTAGTAAATAATTTCATTTCTTTTCACACACTTAGCACAATCAATAAATTTCGCTTTCTTTGTTTGTAGATTTGGATGTTGGTGAAATTGCGGCGCATCGTTCTTTCGTATTTTTATGGTGCGGCTCATCTGAAGGTTTAGATCAAGGAAGAAATTGTTTAAAAAAATGGGGATTTCGTCGTTGCGAAGATATATGCTGGATACGTACGAATATTAATAAACCGGGACATTCCAAGCAAGCGATACCCAAAGCTGTTTTTCAACGTACCAAGGAACATTGCCTGATGGGCATTAAGGGTACAGTGCGACGTTCAAGTGATGGTGATTTTATACATGCCAATGTTGATATTGATCTTATCATATCAGAGGAAGAGGAATTTGGTAGCTTTGAGAAGCCCATTGAAATTTTTCATATTATTGAACATTTCTGTTTGGGACGCAGACGTTTGCATTTATTTGGACGTGATTCAAGCATTCGACCTGGCTGGTTAACCGTTGGACCCGAATTAACCAACTCAAATTTCAATTCGGAATTATATCAAACCTATTTTGCTGAAGCACCAGCCACCGGTTGCACCAGTCGCATTGAATTATTGCGACCCAAGAGCCCGCCGCCAAATAGTAAAGTTTTACGTGGTCGTGGACGAGGTTTTCCACGTGGTGGTCGTGGCAGACCTAGATAATAGACACTATTACACTATTTAAGCTTAAAGATTATACAAAATGACACTTGAGCAGCAAATGATTAATTCAGCAACTACTGACAAATAATTAATCAATTTTTATCTATGATTATTTACTGTATATTATTTTTATTTTTTATTATTATTGCTATATTCCTATATTTACAATTGACTGGAAAAAGTTTCTATGATTCTCTATTAAGATTCTCATTAAGCTTCATTCAGTATTTTGTTAATGTCATTTGTGTGTGTTTTCTTTTTTTATATAAGATAGAATTAAGTTAAAATATAATAAAGCTTAAATAATGCTAATGCTGCTGCAAACTTGGATGTTTATTTAAATGTCGCATATAAACATCTAACTCATCTTCAGCTTCATCAACATCATCATCATCTTTGGTAGCTTTGACAACATCATCTTCATTGCTGGATGAATCATCAAAATATGCATCTTCTTCATCACGTTCAATTTGCTGTAGATCATCAAGCTGCACATTATCATCAACAGCAGCATAATCGAAATCTTTGTCTTGTCCGCTGAGGAAACGTTCCTTCATTAGACCCATAAACTCATTACGTAACAGTTGCCTTTCGCCAGGATTATAATACTCTGGTGTAGAGATTACCACGGGCGGCACACTGCTAACACTGTTTACATTGCGACTTGTTGAACAAGCAACTGGTGCATCATCATCAAAGCCGCCCCACTGCTTGCGGCAGGTAACTGGCACTTCACAATCTAAATTAACAGCTGCTGTCGCTGTTGTCACTGTTGCTGTTTTGGACAACTGTGCCGTGTCATCTGTGCTGTTAGTTATCACTACCTGTTGCAACAATTCGTCACGTTGCTTTTGTTCCAATGTATGCATCAGTATGCCAGAGAAACTTGTATTACGCACATCGTAACTATCGCGTTGTTTTTTCTCTGCTTCCGTTAGATATTGTCCAACTAATTCTTGATATAGTTCTGGTGCTCGTTGCATCATTTCATGTTCACTAAAGTATTCACCTTGCTGCAATAATTGTTGCATTGCATGATATCTACGATTTTTTATACACACATTGCGTGTGTGTAATTTACGTTTGAAATTCTCAAGCAGTAGGCAAATTTCATTTAGATTATCATTTGGTTTTTGTATGGCCAATGCTTGAAAATCGTTTAACTGTTGTTCATTTAAATAGCTGCCAAAGCGTATGAGAAAATTCTCTTGATTTTTATGAAATGATTCTTCGGCAATTTGTTGTTTCTCTGCGACATTTAATTCTGGATCATCAATTTGTTGTGATTTGAATATAATGCTAGAATTTTCAGCTAATGCTTTGAATATATTTACAAGTTGAGCTGGTAATGCAACTGTAGTTGTTGTTGTTGTTTCACTTTCTTCTGTATTTTCAGTTTGTGTCATTTTACAAATGAATTTTTACAAATTTTTTACATTTATTTTGTAAACAAATGCTTCTTCTTCTTCGTTTTGTGCGATAATAGTTCGATAATTATTATCGATATAAGCTTCAACATTTTGTCATTCACATGCAAAACGTTACAGCTGTTAATTAAAAAGCCGCACAGCTGTTGTTCTGTTGTGTTCTTTTTATAAATATAATTTTCAAATGAATTTTACAAATTTTTACATTTATTTTGTAAACAAATGCTTGTTCTTCTTTTTCGTTTTATGCTTACAATTTGCGATAATAGTTCGATAATTATTATCGATATAAGCTTCAACATTTTGTCATTCACATGTTAACGTTGCAGCTGTTAATTAAAAAGCCGCACAGCTGTTCTGTTGTGTTGTTTTTATAAATCAGTTATAAACAAGTGTTAGCTACGCAAGTAATCAGTTCAACGCATAATCAAACAATAAAAAACTTTGCGCAAAGTATTTGTTTATCGCACTCATTCGTTTGCTTGCGGCTACCCGCGAACTTTTTTGTTGTTTTTTTTACTACCCGATGACTAAGAGTCGCTGCAACTGTATGAAAAAAAAGAAAAATTCCCGTTAAAGCTTTTTTTTTTAGTACGGTGTCGACATTTTCAATTTATTGATTATGGATTGGAATTGGACACAATTCTGTCCAACGGGATTAAGACCATTTGCCAACGATACAAATGATTTATTGCCATGCTTTCAAAAGACATTACTACAATTTCCCATCTATACAATATTTGCCGCAATATCCGCCTACAATTTCGGGAATCAAACGTTGCATATCACAAGAAATGCGACACAATTGCAATTGCTATCGTTGCGTACAGTATTTAGCATAGTTTTGGCACTTTTACCCGTATCAAAGATATTTGTATTTCATCGTGCTGGCATCCAATTGTATGATGTTGATGTGCTCGTTGTCAGTGCTGAATGTATTATGTGGGTTGTGCATTGTGGTAAGTTATGTTTTTATACTCGGTGCTCTATGGGTAGCAAGAGTATATTGGGTTAGTGACAGCAGCAAATGTATGTAACACCCATAAGGAGGCGTGGCCGACCCCATAAAGTATATATATTCTGACTCAGGATCAACAGGCGAGTCGATTGGAGCATGTCCGTCAGTCCGTCTGGAAGTTATACACATTTCAAATACCAAAAGTTGAGAGGCGTCTCTATAACGTACTCTTGCCTGCTGTTCTCACCCCACACACGGCAACATTAACTTAGTGTTTTTTCTTTCTCATCCTTGTAAAGAGTGTGGCTCAGTGGTTAGAGGGTTGAACTCGCGTGCAAGAGGTCCGAGGTTCGATTCTCGATGCGATTTTTTTTTTTTAATTAACTTAAAATTGGCGAATACGCAGCACGAGCTAAATAAATATATAATATAACTTTGGGCACCGAGTATTATATATTCGAGCATACTCGACTATAACTTTACTTGTTTTTTTTTATTCAATTTCAATTAAATAATATTCAATGAAACTATATTTTCATAGGATATCTATTAACCGCACGACAATATGGCACATTAAGTCATCGTGGTTCACTTTTACTAAATGTTGTCTGGCTTATGGTTGTTATGCTCGATGCTGTATGGTTGCGTACCAGTCTACAATTTGAATGGTGGCCATGGAGTTTAGCCACATTCTTATGTGATCTTTGCTATGGTCTTACGCTATTACCCAGAGGCAATGCAATTATATCAACAGGAACAACAGGATCAGCTAGCCGAGATCGAGATCGTGAACATGAAGCATTACTTGCAAATCGTTATACATATTTTCAATTTGATTTAAATGAATCATTACTTGGACATGCACAAGATGAAGCTAATTGGTTATCATGCTTCTTTTTCCATTGGGTACAACCATTGATAGCCAAAGGTGTTGCTGGTAAATTGAAACGAATTGAGGATCTATTTGATTTACCAGATGCATTAAATATAACAAATTTAAGCGATCAACTGCATAAGGCATTATCACAGGCCATAAGCTTATTTCGTGCATTACACAAATGTTTTGGATATGAATTCTATATGATTGGCATATTGCGTCTGATTGCCGATATCAGTAGTTTTGCTGGTCCTTTGCTGTTGGGGAAATTACTTAGCAATCAAAAGGATAACGATACGAATAATAATAATTATGCATATTTATATGCTCTTGGATTATTTATTTGCACATTAATATCGGCATTATGTGGTTGCCATTTTGATTGGCGTATGTCAATGGTTAGCATGAAGATGCGTATTGGTGTCATCAGTAGCATATATCGTAAAGCATTGGATGCACGTAATGTTATGGATTCACGTTCAGATATGTTAAATCTTATGTCAACCGATGCTGATCGCATTGTTAATTCATGCATTAGTTTTCATTTTTGTTGGAGCATTCCTTTAAAACTTTTCACAACATTATATTTACTATATGTACAACTTGGCGCTGCATTTTTAGCTGGTGTCATATTTGTTGCATTACTTATACCGATTAATCGTGGTATTGCCGTACGTATTAATAATTATTTAACGGGTTTAATGAGTGCTAAGGATGCACGTTTATCAACAACAACGGAAGTGATGCAAGGTGTTAAACAAATAAAAACAAATGCTTGGGAGCCAATATTTATAAGAAAAATACGTGAATATCGTAATATTGAATTGAAATTTTTATCAAAACGTAAATATTTAGATGCATTATGTGTCTATTTTTGGGCAACAACACCAGTTCTTATGAGTCTATTAACCTTTGGTGTTTCTGTGCTTATGGGAAATCGTTTAATTGCATCGACAACATATACAGCTGTTGCATTATTATATATGCTTATTGGACCATTAAATGCATTTCCATGGGTATTTAATGGACTTATCGAGGCATGGGTATCATTGAAACGTGTACAAGAATTATTAAATGTACCAAATTTGGATTATAAAACCTATTATAAAATTATTGAACAGCAAGAAAATGCTAATCCTGAGGCATTATCAAGTGTTTTACAAATGAAATCTGCCACATTTATGCACATTGGTGATAATGCGATTACACCATATAAATTAATGGATATTAATGTAGACATTAAAGCTGGACAACTTGTATGCATTGAAGGACCTGTTGGTAGTGGTAAAAGTAGTTTTCTTACAGCAATTGTAGCTGGCATGGAATGCATCGATGGTGAAATATGTTTACAGGATATAAATATTAGTTTTGGTTATGTGCCACAAACGCCATGGCTGCAACGTGCCACAATACGTGATAATATTGTTTGGGGTAATCGTTTTGATGAGCAATGGTATAAAAGAGTTTTATATGCTTGTGCTTTAAATGAGGATATACGTACACTTGGTGGTGATCTTATTGGTGTTGGTGAAAATGGACGTACATTATCTGGTGGTCAACGTGCACGTGTTGCACTAGCACGTGCTGTTTATCAGGATAAATCAAGTATGTATAACAATTAATTTCTTTAAATGAATTTATTTATGTTTATGTAATTTATTAAATAATTTCAACAGTTTATTTACTGGATGATGTATTATCTGCATTGGATGCTCATGTCTCTAAACATATTATACGACATTGTTTACTTGGTCTACTCAAGGATAAAACACGCATTATAATCACACGCAGCACACAATTATTTTTTCATGCTAATCAAATACTTTATATCAAAGATGGTACATTGCGTCCCAGTGATTATATGACAGAAAGTATTGATTTAAGTCTAGATGATGATGATGAGGATATAACAAATGATGATAAACATTTTGAGCTAAACAATGTTACAGCTGAGGATCAACAAAGTGTCGATAGTCTACTGTTAGAGGAATCACGTGAATATGGACATCTTGCTGGCAATGTATTTAGCTGCTATTGGCGTGCTGTATCAACACCAATTGCACTTAGTGTTATGTTCTTTGTGCTATTAATGCAATTGACGCGTAATTTAAGTGATACATGGTTGGCACATTGGGTTACTGAGACAACACTTGATGTGCATCCCAATGATACAAGTTTAGAGCATCAATTGATGCATAATGATACATCAGCAGCAGCAGCAGTAGCACATACAACGGGTTATTATTTGGGAATATTTGCTGGTATTGCTTTGACCAATTCCTTGGTAACACTTGCACGTGCCTTTCTTTTTGCCTATGCGGGCATTAAGGCAGCAATTTTTATGCATGAACAATTGTTAAAACGTGTTATGTTTGTAAGTATAAACAAATCAATGTGAAATTCCATATAAATATTTAATTTCTCTTCTTCATTTCTCTTACAGACAAAATTCAATTTCTTTGATATAACATCAATTGGTCGAATACTAAATCGTTTCTCATCAGACACTGATACAATTGATGATGCATTGCCATTTATATTGAACATTTTATTAGCACAATTATTTGGCTTATTTGGTGCTGTTATTGTCAGTCTATATGCAATGCCATGGTTAGCATTAATTCTTATACCAATGATTCCAATCTATTTAAATATACAGCAACGTTATCGTCATGCCTCAAGAGATATAAAACGTTTATCAAGTAATGCCATGTCACCATTATATACACATTTTACTGAAACATTACAAGGATTATCAACAATACGTAGCATGCATGCTACTGCACGTTTTCAACGTGATTTTCAAGCTAAACTAGAGGAAAGCATCAAGGCACAATTATCATCATCGGCAGCTCAACCATGGTTAGCATTACGTTTACAATTGCTTGGTGCATTTCTTGTTGGCAGTGCTGGTTTATTGGCAGTGATAACCACATCGCATACTATGAATCCTGGTCTAGTTGGTTTATGTATATCATATGCTTTATCTATGACTGGACAATTGGGTGATTTATTGCATGCTGTTGCTGATACAGAACAAAAATTGATTGCCGTTGAACGTATTGATGAATATTTACAGCTAGAAGCTGAACAAAATTCCGATGGTAGTGTAGATCCACCATTTGGTTGGCCAACACAAGGTGTACTTAGTTTTAAAGATGTACAGCTTAGCTATAGAGAACATTTAATGCCTGCATTGCATGACATTAGCTTTGATACAGAGGCATTTGAACGTATTGGCATTGTGGGACGCACTGGTGCTGGTAAAAGTTCAATATTAGCTGCATTGTTACGTATTGCACCACTCTCAAAGGGTCACATTTATCTTGATCAAATGAATTTGAAGGCATTATCGTTAAGTGTCTTACGTGAACGTATCGGTGTCATACTGCAGGAACCTTTTCTCTTTAAAGGTTTGTCAATGAATGAATCTGTATTTTTTCTTTTGTAATCAAAGTTTTTTTTTTTTGTTCTTTTTCGCAATTTTAGGTACTGTACGTGAAAATTTAGATCCAAGTCATAGATATTATGATTCAGAAATTTGGCATGCCATTAAAAATTCAGCTGCTGCTACATTGTTAGTACAACAATTAGGCGGTTTAGATGGTCAAATTGATCGTAGTGGCTATAATCTATCGGCCGGACAACGTCAATTGCTATGTTTAGCACGCGCATTGCTAAAAAATGCTAAAGTTGTATGCATCGATGAGGGAACATCATCATTAGATGATGAATCTGATTTGTGTATGCAACAAGCATTGCGTAATGCATTTAAAAGTTGCACATTAATTTTTATTGCACATCGATTACGTGGCCTGCAGGCAATGGATCGTATAATTGTATTAGATAATGGACGAATTTGTGAGCAGGGTAAACCACAAGAATTGGCTCGCAATGAGGCAAGCATATTCCATGCCATGTTGCTGGCACAAGACATTAGCTTAGATGACTTTGCCAAAGTGAATTAAATAGTTTCTTCAACTGTATATATAACGAACTATATATGTATAATAATGCGTGTCGTGTCATATGTATATGTTGTTGCGCATCTTAATATCTGTTAATTATTTATTTCTTTATAATTTTATTATCTGTACAACTAGCTAATAGATTTTATTTTTTTTTTTTTATGTTTATTTTTTCTAAACAATTTAACATTAAATCCAAAGATCGGAGATCATTTTTTCTTTATTTTCATTGCAATTGTTGGTGTGTGTGTGTGATTGTATGAGTGCGCGTGTGTGTGTCTGTGTGTCTGTGTAATTAACATAATATTATAATAAAATAAGCTGAGGGGTGTTTTTGCGCGACAAATATTTTTTTTTTTTTTCGAATATTCATAAAATTCTGCTTAAAATTATTTCAGAAATATTTAACTTAATTTTTTTTTTTGTTTTTGGTTTTTTTTTTTCTTTTTGATTTTGTTTTGTTGAATAATTAACTTTTCTTTTTATATAATTAATGTTTTCAATCTTTAAGAATGAAAATGAAAACAAAAAAAAAATAAATAAAATAAAAAAAAAAATAAAATAAATATAAATAAATGATAAAACACTATAACCCTGTAACTCATATATATATATATATGATATATATATATATATATATATCAATCAACAGATGATCTTGTATAATCTGTTAAAAGATATTTTAAACATTTGCAATTAAAACTCCGATTAGCAAATGCAAATGCAAAAGAAAAAAAAAAAAAAAAAAACCCTATAGACTATAGAATTAAGAAAAGAATAAATAAACGCGTAAATAATAATAATAATAATATTGTAGCTCATTCTGCGCAGCATTTTGTTATCATTCCAATTGATAAAGTTTCTCATTAGGTTTTCCAGTAATATGTTGAAAATGATGTGGCTGATATGGTGGATCCATTAACATTTCATTGATTGATTGCTCATACAGTGCTGTATAAAGACGCAAATCCATGTTTGTATGATCCTATCAAAAGTTTAAATAAAATAACAATGTTAATAAAATAAAAATAAAAAATTATATAAAAATAATTTTGAAATTTTTTTTTTTTTAATATACAAATGGGAGCAGGATGAGTTATATTATATGTGTAAGTTATGTTGTTATGTTATATAGTAAGATTAGTTGCCCGATGTGTGGATCAGTGATTAGTACATTAGACCATATAATATGGCAAAAGTTCATACAAATACCTTTAAAAAGTTCATTATAATGTCCCACAAAAAAAAAATGCTGCAAAAACCGTAATGCAAGAGATGGTAAAAACAAAATTTTTTATATTGTGTATTAAATTGATAATATATAATATATATATATATATATATATATATATATAGCTAGTTGTTGTCTTTGTGTTGTAGTTTCTATGTTTTTTTTTTTTTTTTTTTTTTTTGTTTTGAATCATGGATCATATATACCTTCAGATCGTTGCGCGCCAAATAGATAATACGACGCATATCATGTATTGGCTGAAAGATATGCTGATATGTAGCGCTCTCACATTTAAGTATTATGGCACGTACATCAATGAAATCGTTATGGCATCGCTCATAAAAATATGGATACTACAAGAAAGTCAAATTAAAATAATAATACTTAAAATTCTGATAGTAATAAATAATAAGAAAATAAAGTTATCTTCGGCAGGCCGAAAATGTTAAAAAAAATGTTCCTACAAAAACTTTATTTTCAATTGATCGTACCTATTGGCTGCTATATGATATAGTCGTACGATTTGGATTCAAATTCTTAGCCGAATAGCTTAACAAATGAAGAAATAATGCAATTTTATGCCGATCGTTTCTATAGCAGCTATATGATCTAGTGATCCGATGCGGCTAGTTCCTATTTATATACAGCTTATGGGCATAGAGAGTTTGTATATCAAGTATTATTGATATGACGGTCGGACGGACAACGTTCGTAGAATATTTTGAATATCCTTATATTTATATTTGATTAATGACTATACTCACATAATTGCGTGTAAATTGCTTTTGAAAGAAACGATCAATATGCTGTAATTGCATAATGCGATTACTTAGATCAAACAATTTACGTGCCATTTCACGTCCAATTCGATTCATTGAGGAAACATAGGGTTTAACATCAGTATGACGACATTGTCCTTTTCCTGTTCGGTTTGTTGTTGATTTTCCAATTGGTTTCGATTCCATTGATGATGATGATGATATATTCTGAATATTATTATTATTCAAGGTCATTTTTGGTGTTATTATATCCATGGATTGTGCATCCTTTTTGAGTGGTGTATAGGTGCCAGTTTTTAAATATGTTCCATTGGCATTTACACAACGTTGCGCCTCTTCGGAATCCTCAATCATAGTGTATAAATAACTTAAATTTTTATTACCCATTGATCGGGAATCCTTGGGTATTGTATTTAAGTTTGATTCAGATTTATCATCAATATCAATATCTATAAATTCATAATCGATAGAACCATCCGTATTTAATTTAATACCTGTTGTTGATCCTGTATCGATGGCAGCACCGCTTCCGCCTCCAATTTTGCTTGCATTTTTATGTGGAGTACTAAAGGCACTAGGACCACCACCAGTACCAGTACCAGTACCAGCAGCATCAGCACTAGTTGCCGTAACATTATTATCATATGTCACTGGCACTGGCGTTGAATTATCGGTGCCATTAAGCGTTTTATTGCTTGAATTGGAATCACTGCTGTCATTACCATTACTGCTCCAATTGCTATAGCTTGTTTCCAATTTGACAAAACTGTTCTTCTGCTTTTGTAGCATTCCATCGAGATTAACAAACGAATTAACAATCATTTCAACCAATGTCAATGTACTAAGCTGCCAACAATCAAAGGCACCCATAAAACCAGATGGTAATTCATCCTTTATCTTATTTAGACCCTCCGGTGTATTATAAACATAACCCTTAAGTATAACCCATGAATTTACAATACGTGTAAATACAAATATAAAATCTTTAACAGCCCAAGCAATACCCTGTGAATTAATATTGGGTAAAACACCATCGGGACGCAATAGATCCTGTTTTAAGCGTGCACATAATGTATCCATTTTCTTAAAGCAAGGACGCTGACGATGAGCATTGGCCAAACGTTCGGCAATATCGCTACCTTTTAGAGAGATACGTGTTATATCATGTAAACGTTGCATAGGCAATGACACCTGTGAATTCCGACGATCACCTTGCTGTATACCCTGGAAATCCTTTTTACCCGCCTCTTTGTTGCTGTAATTGTAAATAATGTAAAAAAAAAACAACAACAACGATATAATAAAATAAAAGGAACTTACGTCTCGTTGAAGAATACATGTGGCACCTGTGACTCATCCGTGGCACTATGCTTACGTTTTGGTGGACTATCTGGTATAAGATCTGTTTGGGTAGCAGCATCTAAGCTGCACTTGATGTTTACTTGTGTCTGGCTGCCAATATCTTTGCTAAGTTTTTTCATCTGCTGTTGCTGTTGCTGCTGCTGCTGCTGTTGATTTTGTTGCTGTTGTTGCTGTGATGGCAGCTGCTGCTGCTGCAGTTGTGGCTGTTGTGGCTGTTGTTGCTGTTGCTGCTGCTGTGGCTGTTGTGTACGCGACTGTGATGACTGTGGCATAAAGATGCTACTGCCACCCACATTGGATGATGATGAATGCTGCATATACATTTGCCCGTATGCATTCATTGAGGCAGCTACAAAGAAAAAATAATATCAATATTTTATAATCTTGGAAATAATGCTAAAAAAAAAAAAACTTACCAGAACTGGTCGCATAATATTGTACGCTTGGCATAGACATAAAAGCATAACGTGGTGCATTTGATGTTGCTTGTGCTGCTGGTGCCGCTGATGCTGATGCCTGTGTTGCTGTATTGCCACTTAGAAATGGACCAGTTGGTAAATATACTGGTGCACGTACTGGTAATGTAACTGGCAATGATGGTGTACTCATTGTCCAGGAACTTTGCGAATATTGCTCCTGCACAATGACATCCGTGACGGCCATGCGATTACGATCCAGAAATGTATGCTGCTGGTACATAGATTGCTGGCACATTGATTCCACAGACATTGTTGGCATATGGTAAACTGAAGGATTGTAGCCGCTATTCATGATGATGATGATGATGATGAGGAATGATGATGAGGAATAATGATGATGATAATGCTGCTGTCTCACTGCTTACTATTTGCTTATAATGAATAAAATTCGTACTTGTTTTATTTAACGTTTATTCTTTTATTCTATTATTCTATATATATATATATATTTTTTTTTTTTATCGGTTATTCTATTCTTTTTTTTTCTTTCTTTTTTTTTGTTGCTCTTTGCTTTTACGTTTATATATATATATATTTTTTTTTTGGTTTTAATAAATCTTTTTTTCTTATGTATTTGTATGACAAAAAAAAAAAAAAACTATTTTAAGGTTAGCTTTTAATGCCAGACGTTCTTGGGGAACTTTCTCTTCGAACTGTACATTTTCAGTTCGTTTTTATTATTAATATTGAATGCATGTTTTTTGTTTTTTGATTATTATTATTTTTTGTTTTTTTTTTTTGTTTTTTTGTTTTGTTTTGTGTTTTTTTCAATCTATATTTTGTGATTTTGACAAATTTTCAAAAAAAAAAAAAAAAAAAAAAAATTCACGTCACACACGTCTTACATATATATATATATGTGTATAAACTTAAAATTAAAAAAAAAAGAAACTAGATGCTCACCCAGTCAAATCTGGTTGAAGAAGAACTTTTGGCAGCAATGTTATTTTGGCAGCAACAGCAACAATAACAATAAAGATAATGGCGGCATCGCAACATTATATTTTAACAGTACAGCAAAATATCGCATAATAAAGGAAATATATCGATATTGGATCTAATGCAAATAAAATGAATTTTTGTAAGTTAATATAATAAATTGCATTTCAAATTTAAAAATCTTCAATTTGCATATAAATTTTAAATTTAAATATACAATGGTACGACGACAAGAATACAACTATATATGAATATATGTGTTTCACATTGAGTATAATTCATTATTAAATTATTTTCACTTGCATAATTTGTGTGTTTTGTAAAAATCTTTAAATATTTACATTTTGAACGTTGTGTCAGCTTTTAAAAAAAAAAAAATCACCAATGGGTGCGGAGTGCACATGATGGACGATAATTAAACTTATGTGCGATAACACGATAGCTTTTTTGACATCGACTGCTATTGTGAATGGTTACGATAAATGTTAAATAAAAGCTGAATAATATATCATTCACCTTTTGACATGCAGCATTTATTTTAATTTTTTACGATAGCTTTTTTTGGCATCGACTGCTATTGTGAATGGTTACGATAAATGTTAAATAAAAGCTGAATAATATAGCTTTCACCTTTTGACATGCAACATTAATTTTAATTTTTTTACGAATAAACTACAAAATAAACTGAATAAATTGAACATAAACTGCAAAATTAATTAATTAATTTGAACATTAATATTTATAATACTTTTTTTTATTAAAAAAAAATGTAGAACGTAACTGGGCAGCATTAAATTTGAATTCTTAAAAGTTCGATAACCAAAATTAATAACAATAACATAAAATGTAAATGTTAAGTGTATCGCTGTTATGGCCGGTAAAGAAAGAAAGAAGAAGAAGAAGAAGCAGCAGAAGAAGCTGAATTCACACATTTTATAAAAATAATAAACTCCAAAAATATATTAAATTAAAATGACAGAGGAAACAAATTTTGCCGCGCAAATAGAAAATGATAAAAACAAAACATGTGTACGCTGCCAGTATTGTAATAGTTTAATGCTTAAAGCTCAGGAAGGAAAATACTGTGAGCAAGAAGTAAGTTTTGGCCCCGCATACATACATACATACATACATATATATGTGTGTGTAATAGTCATGCATATTATTTTGTACATATGTATGTACATATGTTTATATGTAAAATTGCTAATGCCTTTCAAATTTTGCCAGATAGATGTACCACTGATGGTCCAAAAGGTAGACAAAAATGCTGCAGACGCACTAAGCACAGAGCCATTGGGCCATTTTTGGGTAATTGATGATATGATGACATTCGAAAATATTGGTTTCTCACATTCCGTTAATGGTCGCAAATTTCTTGTATGTGCCGACTGTGAACGAGGTCCGGTTGGTTATCAAGAAATTTCCTCAAAGCAATGTTATTTGGCACTTAAGCGAGTTTTACATGCCGATACATAGCTGATGGAATGTTGCAAAATCGATAACAACAATGTGCCGATATCATCGCTATCAATATTTAAACAAATATTTAAATTTAAAAAAAAAAAAAACAATTTTATAAATGATTTCTATATATATAAATTATATGCTTCATATGTGCTATATAGTATATATACATTTTCAAATTCATTTCCTCTTTAATAAAAGAAAATAAGTATAGAAAAAAACAATGAAAATTTTTGTGTTAATATATTTATTGTTTTCTTTCTTTTTGTTTTTTTTTGTTTTTTTGTGTGTTCAAACATTTTACAATTTTATTGCATTTAAGTGGAAAAAAAAATTTTAACTAAAAAAAAAATTGTCTATAAATTTGTTGTTTTGTTGCAATTTGAACTAAATATTATATATACATAAATACATTTTGTATATTATGTACATATATGTATGTTTTTTTTTTTTTTTTTTTTTTGTGACTTTGGGGTTTTTGAATGTCTGCAATTTCTACTTGATGTGGACACAATAGTTTTGTTTTCTTCTTCGCCTTTATCCCCAAAGAGTGACCAGGTGCAAATGGTATTTTCTCTATGCGTTAAACGATTTTCGATTCTCTGTTTTTTTTTTGTTGTTTTTTTTTTTGTTTTCTTTGGCAGTTGGTTACAACAAGTGTAAATAATGGGGCGTGGCTATCGCATGGCCACTGGCGGTGTCCTTGAAGCGTGTAGAACTTAGCCTAAATACAATTATTTTCGGGCGAGGAGTTTGGCTCGTTTATAATTTGTTTTTATTTAATTTTTTTTTTTTTATAAGTTTATATATTTCCTTCTTTTTTTTTATCAATTAGACTAAGAAAATTGTTTATGAATTTTGTTTTTTTTTTTCTCAAATATTTTTCTTTTAGTTTTTGTTGGTTTTTTTTTTTTATTTCTTTAGAAAATGTTCTTATGAAAATAAAAAAAAGGATAAACTCAGATAAAAAGTGTTTTTTTTTTCATTATGTTTTAACATTTAATATTATATATATATGTATTATTATATGTACTATATGTACTACTAAATTTCGTTAAATTTTATGTTTATGTTTTTGTTGTTGTTGTTTTTATTGTTATTAAATATTCAATAGCCTTAGTTATAACTAACATTGTGTGTTTTGGGGGGCATTTTTTTTTTTTTTTTTAACTGCGGTAGGTTTTAGTTTTCGACTTTATAATACTTTAGTTTTTAAATTTATATATTTTGAGATAATTTTATTGGCCAATTTTCATTAATTAATTTTTTTTTATTTATTTATTTATTTATTTTTTTATATACAATTAAAGAACTTTTTCGATTTTATTATTTTATTATAAAGCTTTTGACATTTAAATATTGCGAATTTATTTATTGCTGGAATTCAACTGCAATGAAAATTTTTAATTATTAATTGTTTTTTTTTTTTTTTAATTAATTTTCATTTCAAATTAAATACTTACCAAAAAAAAGAAAAACTGTAGCAGCTAATGGTATTTGGGTTTTTCTTTTATGAAAATTGCTATGGCTAAACGGCAAATGCTAAAAAAAAAAAACTCAAAAAAAAAATTTATTTTGTGGTAGTCCCGACATTAAAGAAGTGAGAAAAAGAAGAGTAAAAGTAGATAATGTGGAAAGGAAGGTAAAAAAAAAAATTAAATAAATAAAAAAAAAGTTGAAAACAATCGATTGATCAATTGTTATGCTTAACGTTGCAACCATTTGCAGATGCCCCATAGAAGGCCAACGGTAGCTACCAGGCCAAAACCAGAGATACCATTTAGCGATGTGGCACCATTGCAATTATCTGTATCACAGGAGCAAACAACTTGTCGGCCACCAAAACCGGCACGTTGATAACAATAATTGGTCGATGTTTGATTTAGAAAACCACAAGTACGTATCACACGGCTATCTGGTGGCACTATACAATGATAAAAAAAAAGCAAAAAACACATTAAGAATTTCAGAAGATCTAAGAAAAGAAGATAGAAAATAACTTACGGCTATTCACAGAGAATTCAATAATTTGTGTAATTTTACGACAATAATTTGGTATACCCTTGCCGCGTGTCGAATACTCTTCCTGGCAGTCCTTCAGTAGATTATCTGGCGGTATATCTAATGCACAGTTGGCATCTTTATGACTGTTGCATACAAAACATTTGATGGCAAGGCCTGTTACAATAGAAAATATAAATTCATCATATAAAAACAAGTAAGAAAGCTATAGTCGAGTATGCTCGACTATATAATACTCGGTGCCCAATGATATATATATTATATATTTATATTTATATATTTATTTAAGTTCATTAAAAATAAAAAAAAAATAAACAAAAATCCCCCGAGAATCGAACCGCAGACCTCTTGCTCGCAAGTTCAACCCTCTAACCACTGAGCCACACTCTTTTCAAGGATGGGAAAGAAAAAACACTAAGTTAATGTTGCCGTGTGTGGGGTGAGAGCAGCAAGCAAGCGTACGCTATAGAGACGCCGCTCAAATTTTGATATTTAAAATGTGTATAACTTCCATGTTAATTATCCGATCTGTACCAAATTTTCACACAACGTTCAGATAAACTATATACTAACTTTGTATCAAAATTCAGTCATGTAGCTTGACTGGGTGTGGGTGCTGTGGTATATTCAAAATGGTTTTCATCGATTTGTGGAGGCGTTGGGGGGCGTGGTAAAAATCCAAAATAAACTTGATCTGCCTGCAAATACTACAAGCACTTTGCAAAAAAAATAAAGTCTCTAGCTCTTATAGTCTCCGAGATCTGTGTGTTCATACGGACGTACAGACGGAAAGATGGACAGACGGAAAGATGTTGATCCTGAGTCAGAATATATATACATACATTTGCTGCTGTCACAAAGTCAATATACACTTGGTACCCAATGGGCACCGAATATAAAAATATATATATATATATACATATATAAATACAATACAATAAGTAATCAAAGTTAACTATGGCAAATAATTTCAATTACATTATAACAAAAAATAAAAAATAAAAAAAAAAATTTCCATACATTTGTTAAATTGAAGTTTTTACGCTTAACCTTAATTGTTTAACAAAACAAAAATAAATAAATAAATGAAAAAAAAAAGAAAAAGAGTGTAAATGAAATTTAGTTTGAGATTTTTATGTTGAGAATTTAGCTAAATTGAATTTAAGGTCGTGCACAATGCGAGATTCGCATTAGTTTCATTTTATACAATACGCATACAAAATGAAGCAAATACACTGAGCAAAAATGAATTTTTCAGCTAACAAAAAAATAAATAAAACTAAATAAATAAATAAAACTAAATAAATAAAAATTTCCAAAAAGCATTAAAAAAATATATATTTTTTTTTTAATTTTATATTATAAAATAATGAAATTATTTATTTATTATTTAAATTTATATTAATATTTGTCAGTGTATTTTTTTTTTTTTATGTATTTATTAACAGCATCTTTATTATGTAATTGAAATGCGCTTTGCGTCACACTATGCCAAAAATGGCACAAAACTTGCACATTGTTGATTATGATCATGATGATGATGATGATGATATGAATGTAACGCCTTCATTAGTGTATGTCTGTTAAGCTCTTGTGAGCTGTTTGCTAATTAGAACCAAACTCTTACAGTTGCAATAACTCTGTACTGTTAATGGACTTTAATACTTTTCGCCTACATTTTCTATTTTTTTTTGCTATTGTCTTATACCTCAACTGTATTGCATAAGGCCAAAAACTTTGGCCATAACAAAACAATGCATTGAAATTTGAAGACAACGAACTTTATGTAGACGAAAAAATAAAAATAAGGACAAAGACTTTGGTTGGACAATAACTGTTATATATATATATATAAAAGTTGTAAGATTTGAGTCTCAAAATTTTGTATTATTTATGATGAAATATATTAAGATTATAAGTTTATAAATTGGCTATAAATTCTATAAATTCATTTAAAAATTTAGCAATGCAAATTTGAGAATATATTATATATTTTATTAATTCTATGAAATTTTTATTGAAATTTTTCAATTGTCAATTGTTGAATTTGAATTTGTTTATTAATATTGAGAAATTGCATTGCTTGCAATTTGTATGATGTCTATAGCTTGATATATATATATATATATAGTATTTGTCAAGTTGTCAGTCAGTCATATTGTATATCATATAACTAAAAACTGTCGCTCAGTGATGATTTT
This sequence comes from Zaprionus obscuricornis, assembly GCA_037044475.1. Classification (NCBI taxonomy): domain Eukaryota; kingdom Metazoa; phylum Arthropoda; class Insecta; order Diptera; family Drosophilidae; genus Zaprionus; species Zaprionus obscuricornis. Next base: position 21,070 of record JBAMBR010000101.1, on the reverse strand, counting down.
CTTTTTTTTTTTTTTTGTTTTTATTTATTTATTTATTTATTATTTTAATCGCTTATGGAAATGTGTCAACATGTTTTTGGCGACTTGAAGTCGCTTTTGCATTGTTGCTAGAAAATGTTTCTTATAACTATATATATATATATATATATGTATGTATGTATGTATGTGGCTGCAATTGGCCTCAAATTGAACGTAGTTCAGTTAACCAAGTGACAGGCAGGCAATAGCAATAGCAAATGGAGCACAAGAATGCGCATGTCCTACATTTTCATACATATACACAAACACACACACACACACACACATCCAGCTTGAAGGCAGAACGGAAAAGAAAAGCAATTTCTAATGCGCTTAGTAGAAAATATTCGCGCACTTAAGAAAATGAAATGAAAATTTATGATATGAAAGGATGTGAAAATAAGTCTAAACAAATTAACAATTTCACTTATTGTTTAATAGAGAGAATGCAGCTAATTAGAGAGAGTGAGAGTGAGAGTGAGAGAGAGAAAGTGTGAGTGTGTAAGCGCAAGCTAAGTTGATTGTGCCTCTAAGTTGATTTCAGGACAAAAAGGCGCCATTGTGACCGGCACTGGTTGGCGTCAAGATGTCTTTGGCTTCTCCAATACACTAACTCTCTCTCTCTCTCTCCCTCTCTCTCTCTCTCTCTCTCTCACACTCTCTACTTGTATTTCTTTTTAGCTTTTTAGCTCTCTCTCTCTCTCTCTCTCTCTTATGCTCAGTACACTGCAATACAATGTGTCTGCGTGTATGTGTGTATGTGTGTGTGTGTGTGTGTGTGCAGAAATTTGAATCAAGCTCTGCTAGTGCACCATGCTAACCATACTCCCATACTCCCATCTTCCATCTCCCAACACATATTTTGCCACATCTCCCTATTGTCCCTCTGCACGTTCATACAAAACTCTGTGCACACACACACACACACACACTTCGCTACTTTCCTGCGTTCTTACGCATTATGTAATCGTAAAACTTCTGCAAGATTTCATTTTGTGCAAATAATATTAATATTTGTCCAACATATTACAATTAATAATTAACAATTAACAATTAACATTAATTATTAATTATTTTATTAATTTTGATTTATTTTACCTTGTTGAACGGCAATTGCCAAAATTAGCGCGCTAATCATATAAATGTACTGCATTTTATTTTATTTTTTATTTTTTAAATTTATTAAATATTTATAATTTATTTCTCGTGCTCTTTGCTCTTAGCGGCAAATGTAAAGCAAAATTTTAATTTAATTTAATTTTTTTTTTTTTTAATTTTGTTTTATTTGCAACGTTTTTGCTTGTTATCAGTTGTGCAATTTTTTTTTTTATTTTTTATTTTTTATTTTTTTGATATTTTTTTTTTACACACTTTTGTTTTATCGAAATCTTTGCGCACGGTAAAGAAACAGTTGAGAACGTCACAACGACAACGACAACAAGCGACTGGAACTATAGACACGCAGCTTGCACGACAATATGTGGCACGATTGAGCAGTAGAAGATACTCATACTCATAATCTCAGTATCCAATAGTCACAATTAGAGTAGAGGAATGACATCCCACCAGACGTTTGTTATGGGCCAATCTAGTGCGGCAAAATGCCCGGCAAAAGCTTTTATAAGCTTTTACAGCTCTTTAACTTATCAGTAGCAGCAGCAGCAGCAACAGCAGCAACAGCAGCAGCTCATCTTTCTCTTGCTCTCAATCTCACACTCTCTCCATCTCTCTCTGTCTATGTCTTTTGCAGGAGCTGCAGGAGCTGTGAGAATGTTACATTTTTACACTTAGCTACAAGTAAATAATATTTTCAAATTTTCTTGGCATAATTTATGCATTTTTTTTTTTTTTCTTATTTTTAATAATTTTTTCTATAAAATAAATGAAATTTTAATGCTTTAAGCTTGTATGTATATGTGTATTTTTTTTTTTTTTTTTAACTGTAAAATTAGCTGTAATCATTGTTTTGTTTATGCAAATGAATCAATTAAATATCAATTAAGCATTTCTACAATTTGCTCTTCATATACATATATATATATATATATATATATTATGTGTCTATTCTTAACCCTGAATGGCATTAAATTAAACGCTGCGACGAGACATTTAATAAAATCACACCGTAAAGTATCGTACTACAGTTACTGCTACTGTTACTGTTACTTACAGTACTTGCTCTGTTGACAATATGTACATATGTAAATCTATTTGCTAACTGGCCTCAGCTTATTAATTAAGCTTAATCATAAGTTTCCTTTTGCTTATAATCAAGTCGTCAGTCCAATTGAATTACGCTACACTATATTTTGATGACTTGTTCTTGTTGTTGTTTTTACTGTTGTTTTTTTTTTTTGCGCGATCATATGTCGCTTTTTATGCCTACTACAATCAAGGCATTAAATATTTTTTTTTTGCGATACCTTCCATTCCATTGTAGGACCAGTAATAATCCCAATAAGTGACTTGCCCTTTTACTTTCTATCTCTTGCTCTTGCGCGCGCTCTCTCTCTCTTTGCACTGAGACTGTGACTATGCTACAATTGATGTCATTATCATTTTCATTGAACAAAATGCGCACTATAAATAGATTTAAAGCTAAACTTTAGGGTTAAAGTACGCATAATCTGACCAAAAAAAAAAAAGAAAAAAAAAATTAAATTAAATTAAATTATTATTGCTATGAATTTAATGCATTTGAAATAACTTTTTGTACAGCCTCAAAGCTTTTAAGCTTTTAAGCTTGCCCTTGCCTTGTGTTCTGTTCTGTACTGAAAAAAAAATAAAAATAAAATAAATAACAAAAACAATATTTTAGTTGCACATGAGCTTTTTCTATTTGTAAAATTTCCCAGTATTTTACGTGCCTAGCTCAATGAACTCTAAGCTTAAGCTTTTTACAATTTATTTATTGCCATTATTTGTTGTTGTTGCTGTTGTTGCTGTTATTGTTCTTGTTGTTACTTATTAATGCAAAGCATCGTCTACGGCGCCGGCATTGTATTTTGCAATTAATCTTCAAAGCGTTGCGTCACGTGGCTCAAAATAGGGAAAGTGAGACGGATGGGAGCGCTATATGTAAACTTACAGCTGCAAAATCGAATCACTTCAAACTAGTTCAAACAATATATATATATATATATATATATATATATATTTATTAGCACAACAGCAAGCAAAAAAAAAAAAAAACAAGACACTAAGCTAATCAGCTGTTCACAGATTTCAAAGTTTCTTAGTAGCTGTCTACCAAGAACATTTTGCAGATTAAGTCATAACATAATATATGTACATCAATATGTACATAGTTACATATATATGTACATCATTGTTAGTGATAATTTGCATTAATTTTCAAAATAAAAAAAAAAAAATTTTGTTTTTGTGATAAGCAACAGAGAGTTCAGAGCTCAAAATAATTAACCAAAATTTCCGGTTAATATGCGAGTCGACATACATACATATATGTATGCATGTATTTATATGATTATGTCTTTATATATGTATATATATGTATATGTGTTTGTGTGTGTGTGTGTGTGTGTGTGTGTGCATGTCATTATTTAGTTAATCTCTTGGCTTACAAAGTTAACTTAATTTAGTTTTTTTTTGTAATGCAGCTAAAACCAATATAACTGAGTTTTGTTAGCTTTACACTAGTTTCAACCAAATTCACAGATAAGAAAGAAAAAAAAAAAAAATTGTTTAGTTGTGCGTTTTTTTATACTCGGTGCCCATTGGGTATCAAGAGTTTATTGACTTTGTGACAGCAGCAAATGTATGTAACACCCATAAGGAGACGTTGCCGACCCCATAAAGTATATATATTCTGACTCAGGATCAACAGCTGAGTCGATTGGAGCATGTCCGTCTGTCCGTCTGTACGTCCGTATGAACACACAGATCTCGGAGACTATAAGAGCTAGTGACTTCATTTTTTTAGCAAAATGCTTGTAGTATTTGCAGGCAGATCAAGTTTATTTTGGATTTTTGCCACGCCCCCCAACGCCTCCACAAATCGATAAAAACCATTTTGAACACACCATAGCACCCACACCTAGTCAAGCTTCATGACTGAATTTTAATACAAAGTTAGAATATGTTTATCTGGACGTTGTGTGAAAATTTGGTTCAGATCGGATTATAAACATGGAAGTTATACACATTTCAAATATCCAAATTTGAGAGGCGTCTCTATAGCGTACGCTTGCCTAATGTTCTCACCCCATACACGACGGCAACATAAACTTAGTGTTTTTTCTTTCTCATTCTTGGAAAGAGTGTATCTCAGTAGTTAGAGGGTTAAACTCGCGTGCAAGAGATCTGCGGTTCGATTCTCGAGGCAACCAACCTTTTTTTTTTTTATGTTTAATCACAATATATAATAAAATAAATATACACAGTCGAGTCGCGATAATTCGTACCCCGTTAATTCGTAATTCTCAATAATTCGTAAATATGTCTGTTCCCTTGAAAAGAAATTCAATAAATAATTTGAAAATAATTCGAAATACTTCATAATTCGTAAAAAAATATGATCCCTTTGCCATTCCGAATTATCGAGACTCGACTGTATTATATCTTTGGGTACCGAGTATTATATAGTCGAGCGTACTCGACTATAGCTTTCTTACTTGTTTTTTTTTTGTTTTACAACTATCAAGAACACCGGAAAAATTTCAGTGCTATAGAATGTTGAATGCAGCTAGTAAACCTGTCAATAACAACATAACAATATATGTGTATATACATATGTATATATGTATAATATACATATGTATATGTATGTATGTGTTCGAGTACTATATATATTTTTTTTAAATGTAAATTAATAATTCATACTTACATACATATGTATGTACATATTGTACATGAAATGAAACCGGTTAAAAGCGGCGCTTAATATTTCATAAAAGAAAAAAAAAAAACAAAAAAACGAAATATATGTGTAAGAACGTTTCATTTTGTTTTTTGGTTCAATGCAACATAATTAATGCTTATCAATGCATTATAACTCTCACTTGCACTCGCTCTCTCTTTCACATTCTCTCTTTCACTTTTTCTGTCTGGCCACGAAAGTGTTGATCGTGTAACGGAAGTTTTTTGCTTCTGTTGACAAGTCGACAAGTGTCTCTGTTCCCTTCAATAAATTTTGTTATTGTTGTACATGCTCACTGTATATCACTCTCTCACTTACACATGCATACAGTCACACACATCCACTTAGTAATTTTGACATCTGGCTACTCTGCTCACACGCGCTTACTCTCTCTGTGTGTGTATGAGACGAACGTCTCATAATCTCAGCAGCTGCTTTTGACTCTCTGTTGCTTTATATGTATATGCATATACCCAGCATTAAATTGTTACGCAAGGTATTTATGCATGCTGAATTTTTTTTTTTTAATTTATGTTTTACATATATATTTATATAATTAAGAAATAATAATAATTAATATATTATTATTACTATAAAATTTTAATATGATTTTTAAGACTGTTTTTTTTTTGTTTTTTTTTTTAAATTTTAAGCAATTATTAATTTATTTGTAAAGGGTATTTTCTGAGCGATTATGCTTATTATTGACGCATGCTGAAGCTACCTTTAGCATTTTTCAAATCAATTCATTTTTTGAAAAACTGAAGTTAAATTTTCAGATTCATCTAGACGTTGCTCGCGTCAAGTAGTCAGCTTCGCGATATATATACTATATATTTCTATAAACATATTTAAAAAAGATTTTTTATGAGATCTGCAGATACATATACATATATATAAATATATGTATATATAAAGTGATAAAAAAAAAAGAGAAAAGTATTTTAAATAGTTCTGTTAAATATACTTTCTAATTATAGTATATAAGATTATATATCTGGCATATTGTAGTATCTTATAATGCTTATCTAAACTTATGATAATCACAGCACAGTGATAATTGAATTAACTAATAATTTAACTAATTTCATTTTTTAACTCTTTTTCTTAGATAGAGTCTATCGTATGTTATTTTTATTGATATTAAATATCAAACAATATTAAATATCAACGGAAATAATAAATAAAACCACAAAAAAAAAAAAAAAAATAAAAATTATTGAAGAACTTGAAACTTAAAACAAGCAAGAGCAACAAGCAAGCAACAACAAACAAACAAACAAAAAAATAAAATTCTATATAATGTCAACAATGTTCGTTTACATCATGTTTATCGCATTGACGGCGAATCTCTTATCAGGTAAATACCAAATGAAGTATAACATATATATATATATATATATATATTTGGTGACTTGTTGAGTGTATTTAAATATAATGTATACGTGTGTGTTTTATGTGTGTGTGTGTCTATATAGCGTAGAGAAATCATTGTTATCTATAAAATTTTTTTTTTGTTGGTCATTAGGTTAATTAACAATGTTTGCTGTGTGTTAATTGTGAAGTAAATTGATTTCCATTGCATTGTTAATCATATTAAAGAGCTTAAGAGCTCAGAGCAATCAAATAAATAAGCTTTTAGTCAAATTTAATCAATTTGTCAATCTATTGAAATTGAACGCGCTGATGCGAAAATATCATAAAATGATAAAAGGCAACACTTTTTGTGTTAGGAAACAAACAAAAATATAATACACAAAAATGTTAAATAGCATAAAAATGGAAAATCGGAAATGGGAAATGAGTCAAGCAAGCTGGCAATATATATAAATGATTGAATCATATATTAAATCAATAGACGATAAATTTATGTTGAATTTCTATTTGAAAAAAAAATATAAGAAAAATTGTAGAGAAAAAAAATATAGAAAAAAAAATATATAAATTTATTCTAGAGAGTATTAACATTTAGATGACTTCTTGGAATACTGTAAGGCGAAAGTTTGTTTGATATATGGGTATTATAGGCTAGCACTCAAGGAACGGATCACATAGGCATATTATAAAATCAATTTCTATACTATTTCTAGTACTTTTCTACAATTTTTCTTATATTTTTTTTTTCAGATAGAAATTCAGACATAAAATTATCGTTCTATTGATTGATAAAATATAGGCTAATGCTTTGGTAGTCCGTATACGGCTGCACTAGAGAGAAACAATCAGCGTCCATATTATAAATAATTTTATATATTTTTTTTTCTATACTTTTTTTTTTCTACAATTTTTCTTATATTTTTTTTTTCAAATAGAAATTCAACATAAATTTATCGTCTATTGATTTAATAAATCATTCAATCATTTATATATATTGCCAGCTTGCTTGACTCATTTCCCATTTCCGATTTCCCATTTTTATGCTATTTAACATTTTTGTGTATTATATTTTTGTTTGTTTCCTAACACAAAAAGTGTTGCCTTTTATCATTTTATGATATTTTCGCATCAGCGCGTTCAATTTCAATAGATTGACAAATTGATTAAATTTGACTAAAAGCTTATTTATTTGATTGCTCTGAGCTCTTAAGCTCTTTAATATGATTAACAATGCAATGGAAATCAATTTACTTCACAATTAACACACAGCAAACATTGTTAATTAACCTAATGACCAACAAAAAAAAAATTTTATAGATAACAATGATTTCTCTACGCTATAATCATAAGTTTAGATAAGCATTATAAGATACTACAATATGCCAGATATATAATCTTATATACTATAATTAGAAAGTATATTTAACAGAACTATTTAAAATACTTTTCTCTTTTTTTTTATCACTTTATATATACATATATTTATATATATGTATATGTATCTGCAGATCTCATAAAAAATCTTTTTTAAATATGTTTATAGAAATATATAGTATATATATCGCGAAGCTGACTACTTGACGCGAGCAACGTCTAGATGAATCTGAAAATTTAACTTCAGTTTTTCAAAAAATGAATTGATTTGAAAAATGCTAAAGGTAGCTTCAGCATGCGTCAATAATAAGCATAATCGCTCAGAAAATACCCTTTACAAATAAATTAATAATTGCTTAAAATTTAAAAAAAAAAACAAAAAAAAAACAGTCTTAAAAATCATATTAAAATTTTATAGTAATAATAATATATTAATTATTATTATTTCTTAATTATATAAATATATATGTAAAACATAAATTAAAAAAAAAAAATTCAGCATGCATAAATACCTTGCGTAACAATTTAATGCTGGGTATATGCATATACATATAAAGCAACAGAGAGTCAAAAGCAGCTGCTGAGATTATGAGACGTTCGTCTCATACACACACAGAGAGAGTAAGCGCGTGTGAGCAGAGTAGCCAGATGTCAAAATTACTAAGTGGATGTGTGTGACTGTATGCATGTGTAAGTGAGAGAGTGATATACAGTGAGCATGTACAACAATAACAAAATTTATTGAAGGGAACAGAGACACTTGTCGACTTGTCAACAGAAGCAAAAAACTTCCGTTACACGATCAACACTTTCGTGGCCAGACAGAAAAAGTGAAAGAGAGAATGTGAAAGAGAGAGCGAGTGCAAGTGAGAGTTATAATGCATTGATAAGCATTAATTATGTTGCATTGAACCAAAAAACAAAATGAAACGTTCTTACACATATATTTCGTTTTTTTGTTTTTTTTTTTTCTTTTATGAAATATTAAGCGCCGCTTTTAACCGGTTTCATTTCATGTACAATATGTACATACATATGTATGTAAGTATGAATTATTAATTTACATTTAAAAAAAATATATATAGTACTCGAACACATACATACATATACATATGTATATTATACATATATACATATGTATATACACATATATTGTTATGTTGTTATTGACAGGTTTACTAGCTGCATTCAACATTCTATAGCACTGAAATTTTTCCGGTGTTCTTGATAGTTGTAAAACAAAAAAAAAACAAGTAAGAAAGCTATAGTCGAGTACGCTCGACTATATAATACTCGGTACCCAAAGATATAATACAGTCGAGTCTCGATAATTCGGAATGGCAAAGGGATCATATTTTTTTACGAATTATGAAGTATTTCGAATTATTTTCAAATTATTTATTGAATTTCTTTTCAAGGGAACAGACATATTTACGAATTATTGAGAATTACGAATTAACGGGGTACGAATTATCGCGACTCGACTGTGTATATTTATTTTATTATATATTGTGATTAAACATAAAAAAAAAAAAGGTTGGTTGCCTCGAGAATCGAACCGCAGATCTCTTGCACGCGAGTTTAACCCTCTAACTACTGAGATACACTCTTTCCAAGAATGAGAAAGAAAAAACACTAAGTTTATGTTGCCGTCGTGTATGGGGTGAGAGCATTAGGCAAGCGTACGCTATAGAGACGCCTCTCAAATTTGGATATTTGAAATGTGTATAACTTCCATGTTTATAGTCCGATCTGAACTCAAATTTTCACACAACGTCCAGATAAACATATTCTAACTTTGTACAAAAATTCAGTCCTGTAAGCTTGACTAGGTGTGGGCGCTGTGGTGTGTTCAAAATGGTTTTTATCGATTTGTGGAGGCGGTGGGGGGCGTGGCAAAAATCCAAAAAAAAAAAAAAAAAAAAAAAAATACTACAAGCATTTTGCTAAAAAAATGAAGTCTGTATCTCTTATATTCTCCGAGATCTGTGTGTTCATACGGAAAAAAAAAAAAAAAAAAAAACGTGCTCCAATCGACTCAGCTGTTGATCCTGAGTCAGAATATATATCTTTATGGGGTCGGCAACGTCTCCTTATGGGTGTTACATACATTTGCTGCTGTCACAAAGTCAATAAACTCTTGATACCCAATGGGCACCGAGTATAAAAAAACGCACAACTAAACAATTTTTTTTTTTTTCTTTCTTATCTGTGAATTTGGTTGAAACTAGTGTAAAGCTAACAAAACTCAGTTATATTGGTTTTAGCTGCATTACAAAAAAAAACTAAATTAAGTTAACTTTGTAAGCCAAGAGATTAACTAAATAATGACATGCACACACACACACACACACACACACACAAACACATATACATATATATACATATATAAAGACATAATCATATAAATACATGCATACATATATGTATGTATGTCGACTCGCATATTAACCGGAAATTTTGGTTAATTATTTTGAGCTCTGAACTCTCTGTTGCTTATCACAAAAACAAAATTTTTTTTTTTTTATTTTGAAAATTAATGCAAATTATCACTAACAATGATGTACATATATATGTAACTATGTACATATTGATGTACATATATTATGTTATGACTTAATCTGCAAAATGTTCTTGGTAGACAGCTACTAAGAAACTTTGAAATCTGTGAACAGCTGATTAGCTTAGTGTCTTGTTTTTTTTTTTGCTTGCTGTTGTGCTAATAAATATATATATATATATATATATATATATATATATGTATATATATATTGTTTGAACTAGTTTGAAGTGATTCGATTTTGCAGCTGTAAGTTTACATATAGCGCTCCCATCCGTCTCACTTTCCCTATTTTGAGCCACGTGACGCAACGCTTTGAAGATTAATTGCAAAATACAATGCCGGCGCCGTAGACGATGCTTTGCATTAATAAGTAACAACAAGAACAATAACAGCAACAACAACAAATAATGGCAATAAATAAATTGTAAAAAGCTTAAGCTTAGAGTTCATTGAGCTAGGCACGTAAAATACTGGGAAATTTTACAAATAGAAAAAGCTCATGTGCAACTAAAATATTGTTTTTGTTATTTATTTTATTTATTTTTTTTTCAGTACAGAACAGAACACAAGGCAAGGGCAAGCTTAAAAGCTTAAAAGCTTTGAGGCTGTACAAAAAGTTATTTCAAATGCATTAAATTCATAGCAATAATAATTTAATTTAATTTAATTTTTTTTTTCTTTTTTTTTTTTTTGGTCAGATTATGCGTACTTTAACCCTAAAGTTGAGCTTTAAATCTATTTATAGTGCGCATTTTGTTCAATGAAAATGATAATGACATCAATTGTAGCATAGTCACAGTCTCAGTGCAAAGAGAGAGAGAGAGAGAGACAGCGCGCGCAAGAGCAAGAGATAGAAAGTAAAAGGGCAAGTCACTTATTGGGATTATTACTGGTCCTACAATGGAATGGAAGGTATCGCAAAAAAAAAATATTTAATGCCTTGATTGTAGTAGGCATAAAAAGCGACATATGATCGCGCAAAAAAAAAAAACAACAGTAAAAACAACAACAAGAACAAGTCATCAAAATATAGTGTAGCGTAACTCAATTGGACTGACGACTTGATTATAAGCAAAAGGAAACTTATGATTAAGCTTAATTAATAAGCTGAGGCCAGTTAGCAAATAGATTTACATACATATTGTCAACAGAGCAAGTACTGTAAGTAACAGTAACAGTAGCAGTAACTGTAGTACGATACTTTACGGTGTGATTTTATTAAATGTCTCGTCGCAGCGTTTAATTTAATGGCATTCAGGGTTAAGAATAGACACATAATATATATATATATATATATGTATATGAAGAGCAAATTGTAGAAATGCTTAATTGATATTTAATTGATTCATTTGCATAAACAAAACAATGATTACAGCTAATTTTACAGTTAAAAAAAAAAAAAAAAATACACATATACATACAAGCTTAAAGCATTAAAATTTCATTTATTTTATAGAAAAAATTATTAAAAATAAGAAAAAAAAAATGCATAAATTATGCCAAGAAAATTTGAAAATATTATTTACTTGTAGCTAAGTGTAAAAATGTAACATTCTCAAAGCTCCTGCAGCTCCTGCAAAAGACATAGACAGAGAGAGATGGAGAGAGTGTGAGATTGAGAGCAAGAGAAAGATGAGCTGCTGCTGTTGCTGCTGCTGCTGCTACTGATAAGTTAAAGAGCTGTAAAAGCTTATAAAAGCTTTTGCCGGGCATTTTGCCGCACTAGATTGGCCCATAACAAACGTCTGGTGGGATGTCATTCCTCTACTCTAATTGTGACTATTGGATACTGAGATTATGAGTATGAGTATCTTCTACTGCTCAATCGTGCCACATATTGTCGTGCAAGCTGCGTGTCTATAGTTCCAGTCGCTTGTTGTCGTTGTCGTTGTGACGTTCTCAACTGTTTCTTTACCGTGCGCAAAGATTTCGATAAAACAAAAGTGTGTAAAAAAAAATATCAAGAAAAATAAAAAATAAAAAATAAAAAAAAATTGCAGCTGATAACAAGCAAAAACGTTGCAAATAAAACAAAATTAAAAAAAAAAAAAATTAAATTAAATTAAAATTTTGCTTTACATTTGCCGCTAAGAGCAAAGAGCACGAGAAATAAATTATAAATATTTAATAAATTTAAAAAATAAAAAATAAAATAAAATGCAGTACATTTATATGATTAGCGCGCTAATTTTGGCAATTGCCGTTCAACAAGGTAAAATAAATCAAAATTAATAAAATAATTAATAATTAATGTTAATTGTTAATTGTTAATTATTAATTGTAATATGTTGGACAAATATTAATATTATTTGCACAAAATGAAATCTTGCAGAAGTTTTACGATTACATAATGCGTAAGAACGCAGGAAAGTAGCGAAGTGTGTGTGTGTGTGTGTGTGTGTGTGCACAGAGTTTTGTATGAACGTGCAGAGGGACAATAGGGAGATGTGGCAAAATATGTGTTGGGAGATGGAAGATGGGAGTATGGGAGTATGGGAGTGTGGTTAGCATGGTGCACTAGCAGAGCTTGATTCAAATTTCTGCACACACACACACACACACACATACACACATACACGCAGACACATTGTATTGCAGTGTACTGTGCATAAGAGAGAGAGAGAGAGAGAGCTAAAAAGCTAACAAGAAATACAAGTAGAGAGTGTGAGAGAGAGAGTTAGTGTATTGGAGAAGCCAAAGACATCTTGACGCCAACCAGTGCCGGTCACAATGGCGCCTTTTTGTCCTGAAATCAACTTAGAGGCACAATCAACTTAGCTTGCGCTTACACACTCACACTTTCTCTCTCTCACTCTCACTCTCACTCTCTCTAATTAGCTGCATTCTCTCTATTAAACAATAAGTGAAATTGTTAATTTGTTTAGACTTATTTTCACATCCTTTCATATCATAAATTTTCATTTCATTTTCTTAAGTGCGCGAATATTTTCTACTAAGCGCATTAGAAATTGCTTTTCTTTTCCGTTCTGCCTTCAAGCTGGATGTGTGTGTGTGTGTGTGTGTTTGTGTATATGTATGAAAATGTAGGACATGCGCATTCTTGTGCTCCATTTGCTATTGCTATTGCCTGCCTGTCACTTGGTTAACTGAACTACGTTCAATTTGAGGCCAATTGCAGCCACATACATACATACACACACATATATATATATATATATAGTTATAAGAAACATTTTCTAGCAACAATGCAAAAGCGACTTCAAGTCGCCAAAGACATATTGACACATTTCCATAAGCGATTAAAATAATAAATAAATAAATAAATAAAAACAAAAAATAAAGAAGAGAATCATCACTGAGCGACAGTTTTTAGTTATATGATATACAATATGACTGACTGACAACTTGACAAATACTATATATATATATATGAAGCTATAGACATCATACAAATTGCAAGCAATGCAATTTCTCAATATTAATAAACAAATTCAAATTCAACAATTGACAATTGAAAAATTTCAATAAAGATTTCATGGAATTAATAAAATATATAATATATTCTAAAATTTGCATTGCTAAATTTTTAAATGAATTTATAGAATTTATAGCCAAAAGTTTATAATCTTAATATATTTGTCTTATATAAGTTCATCATAAATAATACAAAATTTTGAGACTCAAATCTTACAACTTTTATATATATATATAACAGTTATTGTCCAACCAAGTCTTTGTCCTTATTTTTTTTTTTTCGTCTACATAAAGTTCGTTGTCTTCAAATTTCAATGCATTGTTTTGTTATGGCAAAAGTTTTTGGCCTTATGCAATACAGTTGAGGTATAAGACAATAGCAAAAAAAAATAGAAAATGTAGGCGAAAAGTATTAAAGTCCATTAACAGTACAGAGTTATTGCAACTGTAAGAGTTTTGGTTCTAATTAGCAAACAGCTCACAAGAGCTTAACAGACATACACTAATGAAGGCGTTACATTCATATCATCATCATCATGATCATAATCAACAATGTGCAAGTTTTGTGCCATTTTTGGCATAGTGTGACGCAAAGCGCATTTCAATTACATAATAAAGATGCTGTTAATAAATACATCAAAAAAAAAAATACACTGACAAATATTAATATAAATTTAAATAATAAATAAATAATTTCATTATTTTATAATATAAAATTAAAAAAAAATATATATATATTTTTAATGCTTTTTGGAAATTTTTATTTATTTAGTTTTATTTATTTATTTAGTTTTATTTATTTTTTTGTTAGCTGATAAATTCATTTTTGCTCAGTGTATTTGCTTCATTTTGTATGCGTATTGTATAAAATGAAACTAATGCGAATCTCGTATTGTGCACGACCTTAAATTCAATTTAGCTAAATTCTCAACATAAAAATCTCAAACTAAATTTCATTTACACTCTTTTTCTTTTTTTTTTCATTTATTTATTTATTTTTGTTTTGTTAAACAATTAAGGTTAAGCGTAAAAACTTCAATTTAACAAATCTATGGAAATTTTTTTTTTATTTTTTATTTTTTGTTATAATGTAATTGAAATTATTTGCCATAGTTAACTTTGATTACTTATTGTATTGTATTTATATATGTATATATATATATATATTTTTATATTCGGTGCCCATTGGGTACCAAGTGTATATTGACTTTGTGACAGCAGCAAATGTATGTATGTATATATATTCTGACAACAGGATCAACATCTTTCCGTCTGTCCATTTTTCCGTCTGTACGTTCGTATGAACACACAGATCTCGGAGACTATAAGAGCTAGAGACTTTATTTTTTTTTGCAAAGTGCTTGTAGTATTTGCAGGCAGATCAAGTTTATTTTGGATTTTTACCACGCCCCCCACCGCCTCCACAAATCGATGAAAACCATTTTGAACACACCATAGCACCCACACCTAGTACTAAGCTACATGACTGAATTTTGATACAAAGTAAGAATATAGTTTATCTGAACGTTGTGTGAAAATTTGGTACAGATCGGATAATAAACATGGAAGTTATACACATTTCAAATATCAAAATTTGAGAGGCGTCTCTATAGCGTACGCTTGCTTGCTGCTCTCACCCCACACACGGCAACATTAACTTAGTGTTTTTTCTTTCCCATCCTTGAAAAGAGTGTGGCTCAGTGGTTAGAGGGTTGAACTTGCGTGCAAGAGGTCTGCGGTTCGATTCTCGGGATTTTTGTTTATTTTTTTTTATTTTTAATGAACTTAAATAAATATATAAATATAAATATATAATATATATATCATTGGGCACCGAGTATTATATAGTCGAGCATACTCGATATAGCTTTCTTACTTGTTTTTATATGATGAATTTATATTTTCATTCGACACGCGGCAAGGGTATACCAAATTATTGTCGTAAAATTACACAAATTATTGAATTCTCTGTGAATAGCCGTAAGTTATTTTCTATCTTCTTTTCTTAGATCTTCTGAAATTCTTAATGTGTTTTTTGCTTTTTTTTTATCATTGTATAGTGCCACCAGATAGCCGTGTGATACGTACTTGTGGTTTTCTAAATCAAACATCGACCAATTATTGTTATCAACGTGCCGGTTTTGGTGGCCGACAAGTTGTTTGCTCCTGTGATACAGATAATTGCAATGGTGCCACATCGCTAAATGGTATCTCTGGTTTTGGCCTGGTAGCTACCGTTGGCCTTCTATGGGGCATCTGCAAATGGTTGCAACGTTAAGCATAACAATTGATCAATCGATTGTTTTCAACTTTTTTTTTATTTATTTAATTTTTTTTTTTACCTTCCTTTCCACATTATCTACTTTTACTCTTCTTTTTCTCACTTCTTTAATGTCGGGACTACCACAAAATAAATTTTTTTTTTGAGTTTTTTTTTTTAGCATTTGCCGTTTAGCCATAGCAATTTTCATAAAAGAAAAACCCAAATACCATTAGCTGCTACAGTTTTTCTTTTTTTTGGTAAGTATTTAATTTGAAATGAAAATTAATTAAAAAAAAAAAAAAAACAATTAATAATTAAAAATTTTCATTGCAGTTGAATTCCAGCAATAAATAAATTCGCAATATTTAAATGTCAAAAGCTTTATAATAAAATAATAAAATCGAAAAAGTTCTTTAATTGTATATAAAAAAATAAATAAATAAATAAATAAAAAAAAATTAATTAATGAAAATTGGCCAATAAAATTATCTCAAAATATATAAATTTAAAAACTAAAGTATTATAAAGTCGAAAACTAAAACCTACCGCAGTTAAAAAAAAAAAAAAAAATGCCCCCCAAAACACACAATGTTAGTTATAACTAAGGCTATTGAATATTTAATAACAATAAAAACAACAACAACAAAAACATAAACATAAAATTTAACGAAATTTAGTAGTACATATAGTACATATAATAATACATATATATATAATATTAAATGTTAAAACATAATGAAAAAAAAAACACTTTTTATCTGAGTTTATCCTTTTTTTTATTTTCATAAGAACATTTTCTAAAGAAATAAAAAAAAAAACCAACAAAAACTAAAAGAAAAATATTTGAGAAAAAAAAAAAACAAAATTCATAAACAATTTTCTTAGTCTAATTGATAAAAAAAAAGAAGGAAATATATAAACTTATAAAAAAAAAAAAATTAAATAAAAACAAATTATAAACGAGCCAAACTCCTCGCCCGAAAATAATTGTATTTAGGCTAAGTTCTACACGCTTCAAGGACACCGCCAGTGGCCATGCGATAGCCACGCCCCATTATTTACACTTGTTGTAACCAACTGCCAAAGAAAACAAAAAAAAAACAACAAAAAAAAAACAGAGAATCGAAAATCGTTTAACGCATAGAGAAAATACCATTTGCACCTGGTCACTCTTTGGGGATAAAGGCGAAGAAGAAAACAAAACTATTGTGTCCACATCAAGTAGAAATTGCAGACATTCAAAAACCCCAAAGTCACAAAAAAAAAAAAAAAAAAAAAACATACATATATGTACATAATATACAAAATGTATTTATGTATATATAATATTTAGTTCAAATTGCAACAAAACAACAAATTTATAGACAATTTTTTTTTTAGTTAAAATTTTTTTTTCCACTTAAATGCAATAAAATTGTAAAATGTTTGAACACACAAAAAAACAAAAAAAAACAAAAAGAAAGAAAACAATAAATATATTAACACAAAAATTTTCATTGTTTTTTTCTATACTTATTTTCTTTTATTAAAGAGGAAATGAATTTGAAAATGTATATATACTATATAGCACATATGAAGCATATAATTTATATATATAGAAATCATTTATAAAATTGTTTTTTTTTTTTAAATTTAAATATTTTGTTTAAATATTGATAGCGATGATATCGGCACATTGTTGTTATCGATTTTGCAACATTCCATCAGCTATGTATCGGCATGTAAAACTCGCTTAAGTGCCAAATAACATTGCTTTGAGGAAATTTCTTGATAACCAACCGGACCTCGTTCACAGTCGGCACATTGGTACATCTATCTGGCAAAATTTGAAAGGCATTAGCAATTTTACATATAAACATATGTACATACATATGTACAAAATAATATGCATGACTATTACACACACATATATATGTATGTATGTATGTATGTATGTATGCGGGGCCAAAACTTACTTCTTGCTCACAGTATTTTCCTTCCTGAGCTTTAAGCATTAAACTATTACAATACTGGCAGCGTACACATGTTTTGTTTTTATCATTTTCTATTTGCGCGGCAAAATTTGTTTCCTCTGTCATTTTAATTTAATATATTTTTGGAGTTTATTATTTTTATAAAATGTGTGAATTCAGCTTCTTCTGCTGCTTCTTCTTCTTCTTCTTTCTTTCTTTACCGGCCATAACAGCGATACACTTAACATTTACATTTTATGTTATTGTTATTAATTTTGGTTATCGAACTTTTAAGAATTCAAATTTAATGCTGCCCGTTACGTTCTACATTTTAATAAAAAAAAGTATTATAAATATTAATGTTCAAATTAATTAATTAATTTTGCAGTTTATGTTCAATTTATTCAGTTTATTTTGTAGTTTATTCGTAAAAAAATTAAAATTAATGTTGCATGTCAAAAGGTGAAAGCTATATTATTCAGCTTTTATTTAACATTTATCGTAACCATTCACAATAGCAGTCGATGCCAAAAAAGCTATCGTAAAAAATTAAAATAAATGCTGCATGTCAAAAGGTGAATGATATATTATTCAGCTTTTATTTAACATTTATCGTAACCATTCACAATAGCAGTCGATGTCAAAAAAGCTATCGTGTTATCGCACATAAGTTTAATTATCGTCCATCATGTGCACTCCGCACCCATTGGTGATTTTTTTTTTTTTAAAAGCTGACACAACGTTCAAAATGTAAATATTTAAAGATTTTTACAAAACACACAAATTATGCAAGTGAAAATAATTTAATAATGAATTATACTCAATGTGAAACACATATATACATATATAGTTGTATTCTTGTCGTCGTACCATTGTATATTTAAATTTAAAATTTATATGCAAATTGAAGATTTTTAAATTTGAAATGCAATTTATTATATTAACTTACAAAAATTCATTTTATTTGCATTAGATCCAATATCGATATATTTCCTTTATTATGCGATATTTTGCTGTACTGTTAAAATATAATGTTGCGATGCCGCCATTATCTTTATTGTTATTGTTGCTGTTGCTGCCAAAATAACATTGCTGCCAAAAGTTCTTCTTCAACCAGATTTGACTGGGTGAGCATCTAGTTTCTTTTTTTTTTAATTTTAAGTTTATACACATATATATATGTATGTAAGACGTGTGTGACGTGAATTATTTTTTTTTTTTTTTTTTTTTGAAAATTTGTCAAAATCACAAAATATAGTTTGAAAAAAACACAAAACAAAACAAAAAAACAAAAAAAAAAAAAAACAAAAAAAATAATAATCAAAAAACAAAAAACATGCATTCAATATTAATAATAAAAACGAACTGAAAATGTACAGTTCGAAGAGAAAGTTCCCCAAGAACGTCTGGCATTAAAAGCTAACCTTAAAATAGTTTTTTTTTTTTTTTGTCATACAAATACATAAGAAAAAAAGATTTATTAAAACCAAAAAAAAATATATATATATATAAACGTAAAAGCAAAGAGCAACAAAAAAAAAGAAAGAAAAAAAAAGAATAGAATAACCGATAAAAAAAAAAAATATATATATATATATAGAATAATAGAATAAAAGAATAAACGTTAAATAAAACAAGTACGAATTTTATTCATTATAAGCAAATAGTAAGCAGTGAGACAGCAGCATTATCATCATCATTATTCCTCATCATCATTCATCATCATCATCATCATCATCATGAATAGCGGCTACAATCCTTCAGTTTACCATATGCCAACAATGTCTGTGGAATCAATGTGTCAGCAATCTATGTACCAGCAGCATACATTTCTGGATCGTAATCGCATGGCCGTCACGGATGTCATTGTGCAGGAGCAATATTCGCAAAGTTCCTGGACAATGAGTACACCATCATTGCCAGTTACATTACCAGTACGTGCACCAGTATATTTACCAACTGGTCCATTTCTAAGTGGCAATACAGCAACACAGGCATCAGCGTCAGCGGCACCAGCAGCACAAGCAACATCAAATGCACCACGTTATGCTTTTATGTCTATGCCAAGCGTACAATATTATGCGACCAGTTCTGGTATTTTTTTTTTTTTAGCATTATTTCCAAGATTATAAAATATTGATATTATTTTTTTTTGTAGCTGCCTCAATGAATGCATACGGGCAAATGTATATGCAGCATTCATCATCATCCAATGTGGGTGGCAGTAGCATCTTTATGCCACAGTCATCACAGTCGCGTACACAACAGCCACAGCAGCAGCAACAGCAACAACAGCCACAACAGCCACAACAGCAGCAGCAGCAGCTGCCATCACTGCAACAACAGCAACAAAATCAACAGCAGCAGCAGCAGCAGCAACAGCAACAGCAGCTGAAAAAACTTAGCAAAGATATTGGCAGCCAGACACAAGTAAACATCAAGTGCAGCTTAGATGCTGCTACCCAAACAGATCTTATACCAGATAGTCCACCAAAACGTAAGCATAGTGCCACGGATGAGTCACAGGTGCCACATGTATTCTTCAACGAGACGTAAGTTCCTTTTATTTTATTATATCGTTGTTGTTGTTTTTTTTTTTTTTTTTACATTATTTACAATTACAGCAACAAAGAGGCGGGTAAAAAGGATTTCCAGGGTATACAGCAAGGTGATCGTCGGAATTCACAGGTGTCATTGCCTATGCAACGTTTACATGATATAACACGTATCTCTCTAAAAGGTAGCGATATTGCCGAACGTTTGGCCAATGCTCATCGTCAGCGTCCTTGCTTTAAGAAAATGGATACATTATGTGCACGCTTAAAACAGGATCTATTGCGTCCCGATGGTGTTTTACCCAATATTAATTCACAGGGTATTGCTTGGGCTGTTAAAGATTTTATATTTGTATTTACACGTATTGTAAATTCATGGGTTATACTTAAGGGTTATGTTTATAATACACCGGAGGGTCTAAATAAGATAAAGGATGAATTACCATCTGGTTTTATGGGTGCCTTTGATTGTTGGCAGCTTAGTACATTGACATTGGTTGAAATGATTGTTAATTCGTTTGTTAATCTCGATGGAATGCTACAAAAGCAGAAGAACAGTTTTGTCAAATTGGAAACAAGCTATAGCAATTGGAGCAGTAATGGCAATGACAGCAGTGATTCCAATTCAAGCAATAAAACGCTTAATGGCACCGA